>BJCO01466711.1:0-11749 GCA_018326465.1 Flaveria floridana
TCACCTTAGTAGCCTCCTCAGTTAGAGCTTCGATTTGACCCGCTATACGTCGATTTTGGCTCACGAACCCACTTGGACCGAACTGTCTCCTTCTTCTCTCTGATGTTGGCGAGTCTGGGAAAGAGTTAGGGCTGCCCTCTTCCTTAAATACTACTCTCCAGATGCCCAAGCTTTCCATGCGATTGGACCTTCAGTCATCCAAGCTCCATGCGATCAGACACTCCAGTCGTACGATTGAGTTCCAGTCGTGCGGTTGAGCTTCAATCACATGACTTCCATGCGTATGGGACTCCAGTCGCATGACTCCTATGCGATCGGACGCTCCACTCACATGACACTCCAAATCAAGATTTCCGGGCGTTACACCACAAACTCCTTGTAAGAGCATCCCCGTCTAGTATTAACAATCCCAGTTTCATTACCAGTAGTACCACCATTCTCAGTCTCTTCCCCTGTTCCTTGATTATGCTCACCCCACTCGATTCTCAATCCGTCCTTCATTACCAGCCTCACCTTGACCTCCTTCTCCATTATCCCTATTGTCATTGTCGTCGTCCCCGTGGGGGTTATGATTCAGAAGAGTGTCGCTCACTTGGGCCACTATTGTTGGAATCAGTGTGGCTAGTTGCTGAGCGATCATGGCAGCTATATCGGGGTTTCCAGTCCCCTGATTGTTACCGGCGGGACCACTTCCTATTCTTGGTGTCCTACCTCTACCTCTTCCTCTGCCCCTTGAGGCCTCACCTTCGTGACTTGTACTGCGGGTGATTCTTCGAGGCGGCATTTTCTAATCATAATAGGAGTAAACATGTAAACTTTAGTCACTTCAAGACACATTATTAATTCCACTCATCAATTTCCAACATTCCAAGTCAACATCACAGTATTGACACCATTCATCATATACATATCGTGTAAGTTCTCATGTCCATGAATTAATAGCATTCCAACAGTAGTCCATCATAACAAAATGTAAATCCAAGCATATAATCTCAATTAGTCTAACAAAGGTTGTCTATCTCTTCTCTTGAGATTTCAGACATAACTTTCTCAGGGTCAGACTCAATATCCGAGGTCAAACGCTTCGCGTGATTTGTGGAGATCTCTTTAGGTTCGGTATTCGAACCTAATAAATCAATGCGGCGTGCATGGGAACGGAAGATTCCAGCAGCAGACATTCCATAAGGAAAGAGTAATAGTACTTTCCTCAGGGTGAACAGATATCAAGACAGAGAGATAAAAGAACAAGTATAGAAGGAACATACATGCAATATCGGATGCATGCAAATCCTGAAATGCATTCTACATGAAGGTTCCTAGGTTATAGTCTAGGTAAATTGATTTTCCTAATTCTCTATAACCAATGGCTCTGATACCAGTTTGTCACACCCTCGCTAAGAGCGGAAACACGAGGATGTAACGAGACAGGATCGTCATAACACATTGTAGTCAATAGAGATGCAAAATGGATATGTATAAAATGAATAACGTGTCATGACGACACCTGGCACAAGGGAGACTTGTGTCGTGTCTAGTCAATACCCACGACAACATAGCCATAAGTATTAACGTTGTAATGAAATGTCCCACAACCCGGGAACAAATATCCAAGAGTATAATAATGTGTAATCAAACCAACAATGTTAAGTAATGTATGTCAAGTATTGTATAGTCTTAAAATGCATCCTAGGGTCTCCACTAAGGCTGCACTCCTAGAATCTTCAGTTAATTGTATCACCTAAAAAGATATGCTCAAAATGGTCAACATAATTGTTAGTGAGTTTGCAGGTTTCATAGTAAACAAAATTGATGCTGTGTAATAGTTTTGCGGAACATCATGAATACAGTTATAAGTAAGCAAAATCACATGACAACATGAGCATCATAACTAAACTTATGACGTACACACAGATATTGTTAGAATACATTCATCCTAGGGCCCGTTCCTGGCCACGGTTGGTACAAACTAGTATACCAACAAACAAGGGTGGGGGTGTCAACCCAATAGTACTACCAATACCTATCCATCGGTTCCAACACCGGAATTAAATATTTGTGAATCAAGTACCACACAGCAAACTCATGCATGTATCAGATAAAGACTTACAAAACAGTAACACGACAATTCCAAGAATATAAGTTGTACAGCATGAAAAGGGTGAGCATACTTTTCCCCCAATTTTGTAAATAATTAAAGTAATAAATCAACATAAAAAGGGGCCACGAAAATCACATAATTGATGATAGAATTAGATGAATAGGGGTTCCAAAGGATGAAGCAACAATCATTCAAATACCTATTATTAATTATTGTTAAGTATTAAAGATAAGCTTAAAGAGAATAGATACGTTCGGTCGGTTCGGGTTGAATCGGTCACGCGACACACACTCATACAAGAAGGCGTAAGCATAAAACCTTATTTAGAACCATGTACTAGGAATCATCACCATTGATAATGATATTAGTGTAAGGGTTTCATTGTTGCTAGAGGTGTACTTAGTATGTTAAAATGGTTATGTTGATAAAGAAATGAAGATATTAGTAGTTACTAATATTAGTCTTGATAACCTTAAAATGTTAACATTGATTATATTTATGATAATATTGGTAATAATCATAATGTTAATATTAATTATGTCATTAGCAATGGCAACTGCAACAATGTTACTTTAACGTCACACGACCTACTCACACTACACACAAGAATGCATTTACACACAAACAACCATCAGTCGCACGACTCAACATCCATTCGCATGAATCAACCTTCATTCGTACGAATCAACCTTCATTCGTACGAATCTCTATTCAGTCACACGACACAGCACTCATTCGCACACACAAGTCTAGTCGTACACACACATTCACACGGCACAACATTCATACGCACACACCCTCATTCGCACGCTCATTCGCACACACACTCATTCGTATGACTCATACTCAATCGCACGCATACTTCCAATTGTACATCCTCATTCGTACGAAACGGACTCACTCGCACACACACATTCAATCACACACTCATTCGTTAGGAACAGACTCAATCGCACGCATGCTCCCAATCATACACAATCGCACAGACAGAACACAGGGGTACTGGAGTGCGCATAGCAGCCTTCGACCGCTGTGACCACTCAAGTTGCACGACAACACAATCAGAAGTCAATTTCCCAACATATTTGAGAAATTGAAGCACACAAAACATTCGACAGCAGTCACACTCTTGAAAATACCCCAAAACCCATGACCGACGCGAGAAAAGATGAAATAGGGCAAAATAGGAGGCGAGGGTGGTCATCTACCTGCGTGGTGTCGATTTGGAGCGACTTGTGGCAACGATTTGCCGGAGAAGACAGCGAAGAGAGTCGAAGAGCAGAGGGAGGGGGCGAATGGCGTTGTAGGGTTTAGGTTAAAGGGGTAATGGCTGGGAAAGGGGCTTTTATACCCATTTCAAGTTTGTGAGTTTGACACTCTAGTCCATGGCCTTCCAAGGCCTTTAATTCCTTAAGTTTAGTTAATTGCAATTTGGACCCTTAACTTGGTTAATTATATTAAAAATAGTATGTTAATTAATATTATTTTACCACATCAATGATAATACTAATAATAATACTAATAATTACTTTGTTAATATTAATCATATTAATTATATTATTGATGTTAATGATAGTAATAATAATAGTGCTAGTAATACTACTAATAATAGTTTTAATAACAATAATGATAATAATAATAATAATGATAATAGTAATTGTGGTAATAATAATAATGTATGACTTTAGTAATTATAATGACAATAATAATGGTATTCGTAATAATACTACTAATGGTAATCATATCAACGATGTTTGTGTTGTTATGACGTGGAGTTTTCAAAAGGATACAATCTTCTGGTATTTGAAAACTTGTCTTGAGGATGTAGCAGTTGTTGGAGTGAAATAAGGTGATGTATCCCTTATCACAGATTTCTAACACACTTGGAAGACTAAACTGTAGGTTGGAGTAGTAGTTAAAATTTTCAAAGCTCATCAGTTCATTTGATATTGTTCCTTCACCAGTTTCCTTTCCACCTGTCTTATCTCCTCTAAAGGCTACATTTCCTCCATGTTTGCTCTTAAAATCCAGAAGGAGGGAACAACTTCCTGTCATATGTCGGGAGCATCCACTGTCAACATACCAGATGTTGTCAGGCCTTCTTTGATGTCCCTGAGAAAACACAAGAAATCAGTTAGATGGTGCAACCCAAGCCAAGATGGTATTGGGTTTTCCGTCTTTTCCCACGATGCAAATTTCTTCTAAGATTGCATTTTCTAGTGGTTTAGAAATTCTAGGTACACTAGATTTCCTTTGATTGATTTTATCTTTGTCAAGAGAAGTACTTTGAGCTCTTCTCCTACTAGAGCTAATGTCTGATGATTGTCCGGTTTGAGACTTATGTCTCTGTGGAGTTTGTTTAAAGGTGTCATAAAATGTTTTGTCATTGTTTAGAACAACAATTTGGTGAGGAGTTTGTCTTGGTACTCCCACCTTGTTCCTTTTAGGAGCTATTGTTTGTTTCTCATTAGGTTTTACAACTTGAGACTGCGTGTTTTGTTTTTTGTTTTTCTTATTGAAACAACAATTATCAGTACTGTGATTGTTCCTTTTACAGATGGAACAATAGTTATGAAAATGACAAGTTTCAGTACTGTGATTGTTCATGTAACAATACTTGCAATATTTACCATATTTTCATTTTTCAGTGCTGTGAGTGTGTTGATGACACCATTCACAGTATGGTAAATTAGTACTGTCTTGTTTGTTAACAACTTTTGTTTTCAAATTTGACTTAAGTGGAATATCAAAAGTCACAGATGGTTGAGCTTTTCCTTTTCTTATGTTTGTTTGTTTAACAAAAGCATTAGAAGTATCAATATTCTTTCCACGAGAGCAGATGTCAAATCCTGGAGTCTACTTTGTTTGTTTTGTTAGAACTTCAACCACACTTGAAACTTTGTTAGTTTTAGTAACTGGTTGAATGGATTCATAATCCAGTAAGTCAACATCATCTTCATCAGAAGTCTGTTCATCAAATTCATTGTTTTCTCCTTGATAAAAATCTGTTGAGTTAGTTTGTCATGAAGCATGACTTTTAACAAATTTTATCAAAGGTGTTCTATCATTTAATGATGACTTTGATGATGTTGATGATGATGGTTTTGAATCATCTATTCTGTCATGTGGGTCAAGTGACTCACCCTGTTTGTTTATCATTGAATCAGACAAAAGAATATAATTATCATTACATGGTGGATTAACTTTGTCATATCCTAAACCTGAAGGGTCTTTAAAAGCCCTTTGTTGAGCAAGAAGTTCTTCAAACTTCTTGTTGCTTACCTAGAACTTCTAAAGTTTCACTTCAGTTTCAGCCTGTACTATTTTAGATTCAGTCAATTATACAGAAAGTTGCTCAACTTGAGATACAAGTGTTAACTTTTCAGACATTAATTTGTCCAAATCATTTTGTAATGAAAGTATTTTGATGCCATATTGTTTTTGTTTTGATTTAAGACTTTCATTTAAAACGTTTGTTTCAACACTTTCTTTGAAAGTTTATCTGCATGTTCTCTGTATCTATTGACTTCATCTATGCATGCTTGTGTGCATAGATTCTCCTTTACCTCTTTTGGGATTTCTGAAATTTTGTCTTCAATGTCTACCATGAGGGCATGATCTGGAGATTGAATTTTAGCTTCATACATGCTCCAGTCACATTCACCATCCTTCTTAATGATCATGGCTGATGATTTGGAATGTTGACTTGGACTGTATTGTGCGACTTGAGGTGTAATTGGTGCAGCAGGGATACTGATTGGTGGTCAGATCTGTCTGTTTGTTTGATAGCTACTTGAAGCTTGTGTTTGATAATTATGTCTGTCAACTCTAGGTTGTTGGCATTCTCTTGATAAGTGGCCATACAGTTGATAATTATGACATCTCATCGTGGTTTTGTTAAGACCAATCTTAGTTTTCTTATCCATGCTTAATCCTCTATTCCTTTGTAGAAATCTCTTCGATCTATATGCAATCATAGCCATAGACCATTGGAGATCCATTTCTTCAACCATGTAAGGAGGTAGTTCATCCAAATCTTGTTGAATGATTTGAGATGGTATGAGGTTGGCACCCAGATAAGCCTCAAAACTTGTTGAAAAGGCTGCATAAGCTACCTTTTGCTCTTCACTTTGAAGAATAATAGTGAGACCATCCATGGGTTTATCAAACTTGTGTATGTTTTATGGCCTTGTCTATTGTTGTTTGCTTGAACTTGAAGCATGATGATGTTGGGTTATGTTTGCTTTGAGGAGTTATTTCATGAGAAGCATGAACACTAGTCTTCTTATACTTTTGTTTGTTGTTGGATGACTCTGGTGCAGAAAAAGAATGATGTCTCAATAGTATCTAGGAATTCTTCATCTTCCTCTTCACTAGTTCTTGTCAGAAAAGCATTATCTGTATGTTGTAGTTCTTTGAATTTGTATGCTTCTACATGTTTGATGGTGTTGTTATTTCTGGATTTTTCATCTAGCTCTAGTGCCTCCGCTTTAGCAACTAGAGAATCCAATAATAGTGCTCCCAAATCCAACGTTGCTTTCATTATTGACACTGACTGAGTCCAACTCTCAGGCACTGTATGCAACATTTTTTTGTTTATTTCAACAGATTCTTATTTGAGACCATTAACAATCATCTCATTTACAAGTTGTACAAGTCTGTGAAGTTGTTGGGGAATGGATTCTCCTTGAACATGATGGAAAGTTTCATACTGGGTCCTTAGTTTTTCTTTCTTGATTTCCCTTATTTCATCACTTCCTTCACACATTTGCGAAGAACTTTCCACGGTTCATTTGTTGTTTCAAAATTCTTAACCCGTGTTAAGATTTCAAATGGCAATGTCAGTGCCAGAATACTATATGCTTTCATGTCTGTTTTCACCTTCTTCAGTTCATCACCAGCTACGTTCTTTAAAGTTACTGGTTTTTGTGTGTTGTAGTCTAGACCCAAGTTCACAGGAATGTATGGTCCTTTTGTTATGGAGGTCCACAAACTGGGTCTTGAAAGATGATCCAGTTTCTAAACATGATTTTCAATTGTTTGAAGTCAGCTTTGTTTTTCAGTCTTGGTGGTTTGAGACCACTGTTTGTTCCAGACAGTTCGTCAGACATGTTTGTTCAAATTGTTAACTTAACGGTTTAAGTTAGAATTTGTTAAAATATTTAGCTTGATGCTAAATTTGATTTATCCTAAAGTCACTAGGATTTTTTGTTAATAAAGTAGATTTTAATTAAGTTACTGAATAAAGGTAATTAATTAATTTTAATCCATTTAGTGGTACGAGGTTGTTTCTGCCTCGGTATCAATAAGAATATTCTGTTTAATAATGTCACACTGTGACAAAATTGGTCAAAACCCTTGTACCGAAATTCAAAACCCTAAAAACAAAAGTTTGCTTTTAGCCAATTTACTTTTTGGATCAAAAAGTAACCAAATTTGAAAGAAGAATATTGTTCTCCTTTGAATTTTCTAATGAAATAACACAATCAACAAAGACTATGAAGGTGAGTGATTGAGTAAAAACTAGGGTTTTTCTAGGGTTTGTTGACGGCTAAAATGATTTCAACAAAAACAACAATCTATTTGTTGTTTGATGAAAAATGATAGAACAATACCCGTGTATTGTTGTATCAAAAATCCTTAGAAACTGATGTGATTTATATGACTTTGTGATGTTTTTCGTTTCAAAAACAGAGGGATTTTGAATGATTTTGTGAGCTTGAGAGCAACAAAAACATAGATTCTTCTTCAAAATGAGCAAAAACAGATGATTAAATCATGTTTTTCGAACATTGTTGAATGAATGATGTAGAAGAAGAATGTGAGATGATTTCAACCTAAAAAAATGTGTGAGATGAAGCTAATGAACCACTGAAATCATGTGTGATGATTGAGAGGATCAAAATCAGTGTTTGATTGAGCCAAGGCTCTGATACCACCTGATGAAAATCAACTTAGTCAAGCATATTGAACATGAACTTTGAAAGAACAATATTCAATATGAATCTGTTGATTTCTCCAAGGATCTTTGCAAATCTCTCACAAATCAACAAACACTAAACATGTGTGTTAGAATGCACGAGAAATTGAAAATGCTTGTTTGATTGATAATTCGTTCAAAAGCTTACAAAGTATTAGGGTAGAGTGCTATTTATAACCTATACACAAAAGCTATCTACAATTACTAATCTACGCTTATGTAAGTAAAAATTACATAAACATAATCCTAAGTATCTAAGTCATCCGCAGTGGAATAAGTCATCCGCTGTGGAGAAGTTCTTCATCCGCTGTGAGAACAGTTTGTTCATCCGTTGTGAGAACTTGTTCATCCGCTGTGGGAGTAGTTCATCCACTGTGTCCGCTGTGATGACTTGTTCATCCGCTGTGGGAGTAGTTCATCCACTGTGGAACTTGTTCATCCACTATGATGACTTGTTCATCCGCTGTGGGAGTAGTTCATCCCCGTGGAACTTGTTCATCCACTGTGATGACTTTGTTCATCCGCTGTGGAGTAACTCATCCGCTGTGATTGACTTAGGCAAAAATTTCTTTATCTACAAATCTGAAAAAGAAAATTTACATAGAAGTTAGTGATTGTTATGAATGTTAATGATGTTAATGTGTTTCTAATTTATGAATTGTGTGTTGAAACACATGTTTTGATAATGGCAAGCATCATACTTTCTTGCATTAATTCTTAATGCACTTTGTTAATTCTAACACTATACTTGATCTTCATATTCTTCATTGGTTTGAGACACCAAGGCTTTGTTCTTTGATGAACTAGCTTGATCATTCTTTGTTTCTACCTCCACTATCACTATTTTCTTTCCATGATCATTTTGATTTGATTTGGGTTTAGTGCATTCTCTAGCAAAGTGACTAGATTTATGACGATTGTAGCATCTTAAACTAGATTTATCAAACCCTATCTTGCTAGAGTTGTTTAGACCAAATACTTTTCTACCGGTTTTCCTTGCAAAGATCTTTTCTCTATACACTACCATATCCATTTGGAACTTAATATCATTCTCTTCTACATCATCGAGATTAACTTGTTGCAAGTCATCAACCAAGATGTTTGGTGCATGAGCCTTCCAGTAGAAAATGCTTCAGAGTTGTTCATGAAAATAGTAAATAGAGCCAGGTGCTCTTCAGCTATGTGAATGGTTTCCTTGGAGGGTTGAGAATTTACAACAAAAGCTTGTTGTATTGGTTTGGAAGCTTGAATTTGAGGATAGGTTTGAAGTTATGATTGGATTTGAGCTTTGGCATATGGATTTTTATGAGTGGTTTGATAATGAGGCAACGATTAGGGCAATGTTTGATCTTTGACAGTTAGATGAGAAGAATTTGTTGACTGTTGTTGTTGACACAACTGGGAAGAGCTAGCATAGTAGTTTAGGTTACTAGCCATTTTGGCATACAATGCTGATGCTTCAGCTCCTTTCATGCTGATATATTTGGCAACCCTTTGCTTATCATCCATATCATAGGATTTAATGATTAAGATGAGATCACTTAGAGACAAGGAAAACAGATCCTTGGTTCCCTTAATGGTAGTACAGTTGGTGTTCTATCTATATGGTAGAGAATTTAACAACTTTTGTTTATTGCTATATGCTCCAAAGTAATTCTTGCACTCTTCATTTTAGTGATCATCTTTACAAACCTAAACATCTAAGCCTCCAAAGTTTCACCATGAATATGATTAAACATATTGAACTCTTGGTTAAGCCTGTCTTTCCTACTTTCTCTCATGTCTTTATCTCCCATGATTTGTTCTACCACTGCATCCCAAAGATCCTTAGCCTTTTATAATCTTTAAACTTCTGTGCAATCTTAGAAGTACGTGCCATGGTAATGACAACATACGCTTTGTCATCAAGCTCCATCATCTTTAAATCCCCTCATCCTATAAATGTTCAGGTTTAGGAACCAAATATCCTTTGTCATTCTTATATACTGGGATGTATGGACCTTGCTTGATAGATCTCATCATCCGGGGTTCAGTGTGGATGACATGGGTCTCAAACCTATATGCCTAGTCTATGTAATCTTCTTCATTAAGCAGACAAGGTGGCTTAGTGCTTGTGCCAATCTCATTGTCAAGATTCAAAGTGGCAATGATGTGCTTCAGATTAGCCGTTTTTCTCACTTAGAAAATCAAATTCTTCATAAAATCTTCAAACTCAAAGTTCTCGTGTGAAAGATCAAGTTCTCGCGTGAAATCTTAGAGTTCTCGCATGAACAAATGCAAAGTTCTTGCGCAGATACTTTTGTAACTGAATCTTGTGAAATCTTTAAGTTGTCACATGAAATGAATCTTTTCCAACAAACTCGTGCGAAAACAAGTTCTCGCGTTAAAACTTAACTTTTCGTAGAAATGATCAAGTTTTCGCCTCATTGGTTTCTTTGATTTTGAAGGTTTTCAGCTTCAAACTTTCACGAATTTTATCAAAATTTGATTAATTAATAGTTTAATTAGTGATTTAGGTTAAATTAAGATCTTAATTGTCTTTAATTGATTCAATTAAGCTCGGATTAAGCCCAAAACACCATCAATAAAATAATCAAAGAGCTTAATAGCTTCATCATCTTCAAAATTGATCAATTTCAGCAGAAATCAAATAGAACTTCGAATCACAATGAATTCAAAGCTCACGAACACTTCAGAAACACTTCTTCAATCTTCAATCAATCGATCTAGAGAATCCAAGCTCTGATACAAATTGTAAGGATCAACACGAATACATAAATCGATCTCGTGAGGAGAACGCAAAATATAATCACTCATGGTAAGAAGAAGAAGAAGAATCACAATCACATGAACAAGAATGTAAATAAACTTCAAAGTGTATTGCTCTCTAAATTGAAAGATTACAATAAGTGTGAAATCAGGAAATTACAAAAGCTCTATCTAATTACAAACTAAATTTCTATTTATAACAATAAGAAGTTCTCGTGCGAATACTCTAGTTCTAGCGCTACTAGATGTTGTTGCGCGATAAGCAGTTTTCGGGCTGTAACTTTAGGTTCTGACGTAAATTTGATCTTGATCTTCATCTTGATTTGATTTTCTGAGCCTCTAGATTCAACCCTTACATGGATAGGTACCCATTTGGTGTATGATTTTATTTGACATTCTGCTAGTCTAATAGGAATGATCTTGTAGATACGCATATGTATGGGTCTTTTCACTACAAAAAAACTGTCCTACAGTGACACACAAAAAGTGTCACAGAATACCCAAAAAGTGCCACTAGTGGCACCTATATTTTTGTGTGGCACACAAAAAAAGTGCCACTAAAGCCATTTAGTGGCACTTTTTTATGTGCCACCCAATCTAGGGAAGATCTTTAGTGGCACTTTTATTTTTGCCATAATATTAATTACAAAATATATATACCAATTTAGTGGCATAATTGTTTTTGCCATAAATTTAAAAAAAGGCTTTTGTGGGCACGAATATTGTGGCAATAAATGTATTTCTAGTTAGAGATAAATGATGGTTTTGAATCATTTCTAAATTACAATTTAAGATAAAATGGAAATAAAAAACACTTAAAATTAAATGATCATAACATATATTATGGTTTCAATCCAAAACATGTTCCAATGTTAGCGAACAAATACATAATAAGTTCCAAA
>BJCO01466712.1:0-11183 GCA_018326465.1 Flaveria floridana
ACTAGAACTCACTCAGCAACGCTGACTTTGATGTGTTTCCAATTGGCAGGTATGTTGCTGAGGATGGCACAGGGCGACTACTCAGTTGTTGAGGCTGGCATCCATATTTCAACATGTCATTGTATTTTGAGAAGAAAACAAATGTTGTAAAGTTATGAAATGACATGTTTTAGTTATAAATGAAAGTTTTAAATTCCGCTGCAAAGTAAATGTATGTTTTGAAACGTTTTATGTGCGATGATAGACCAGCTGTGAGGTGCCCGGGAACGGGGCCTTACAAGTTGGCATCAGAGCCAAAGTTTAAGTGAAACGGGTAAAATTTCAAAATAAACCTAAACTTAAACTGAAAATGGGACAAAAAGGAAAGGGATGCCAAACTGAGTAGCTACGTGCCATCAGGTATTTTCTTAAAGTTAACCGGCATTATGTGTGCATGTTATGTGTTTAGGTGTACTGGTAGATTTAGATACTGATGTAATCAGGACAGGTAATGCTCGGGATGTGAAGAGTAAAGTAAGTGGCTAATCACAACTGATCACTGTAATTAGGGACTTACTATACTTGACATGAACTGAGCTATTCCCATGAATGACCGTGTTAGTGTTTGAATCTTTCAGTGTGTTATAGAGGATGGCCGGTGGTAGATCTTTCACGTGGTGGAGGTGGTGGCGGACGTGGTGTTGAACCACGAGTCACGAGAGGAAGACCTAGAGTTGAACAGGTGGTTCATAAGAAATAGGATGGTGTTGCTGACAAAATAGTGCTCCTAGAACTCCTTAACAAAATAGTGCTCCTAGAACTCCTTAACAGAATGGTGTTGCTGACAGGAGAAATAGGACACTTATTAAGGCTGCTAGGACTATGTTAGCTTATTCAAAGTTGCCTCTAACATTCTAGGCAGAGCTAGTCAGCATTGCATGCTATGTGCATAACAGAGTTATTGTTGTTAAGCCACATGCAAAAACCCCTTATGAGCTATGGAACAAGAGACCACCATTCATAGGTTTTCTTAGATACTTTGGTAGCAGGTGTACCATACTTAACACAAATGACAATTTAGCAAAATTTGCTGAAAAGTCGGATGATGCTATCTTTGTTGGATATTCCTCAAGCTCAAAAGCTTATAGAGCATACGACATCAAGAATCAACAATTTGAGGAATCATCAAATGTTGTTGTTAATGAGCACACTCCTTGTGTTAAGGGGAATGGTCCTGATCAAAGTGACTCAGATGATGATCAGCTGTTTGAGTTACCTAGACCTCTTCCAAGTTCTCGGAGAATTTTTAAAGCTCAATCTCCCATCAAAATAACAAGTGGAGCTTCAACCAGTTGTCAACAAAGTGAGCCTCAAGACTCATTGAGTGACAACTCAAACACTATACAACACTAAGCTGATAGAAGTAACAATCAGGAAGAACGAGCAACTGATAAGGCTACTCCACATCAAATGGATACTGACGCTGTTTCTCCTTCATCCAATCAGTCCTCATTGAATGAATGTGAAATCCCAGCAGATCCAAATGTTCACAATCGTAAGCAAAACCTTTCAAATCTAGATCTCTCCATGAAAATTGATGTGATCCCTAGACTCAGGATACACAACACCCACCCAGCTGAAAGCATCATTGGAGATGTTTCTGAAGGTGTGACAAAAAGAAGACAAACTCATAATGGAAATGTCTGCTTGTACTCATGCTTCCTCTCACAGATGGAACCAAGGAAGGTAAAAGAAGCTCTGAAGGATAGTAGTTGGATTGTGTCAATGCAAGAGGAATTGCTTCAATTCAAACGACAAAAGGTTTGGAACCTATGTCCACTACCATCTGGTCAAGTACCCATTGGCACAAAGTGGGTATTCAAAAAGAAAAAAGATGACAGAGGCTTGATTATCAAGAACAAGGCAAGATTAGTAGTTCAAGGTTACACCCAAGAAGAAGGAATCGATTACACCAATGTCTTTGCACTTGTTGCAAGACTTGAGGCAGTTAGAATCTTTCTTGCTTATGCAGCATCCAAGAACTTTATAGTTTACCATCTTGATGTCAAGTGTGATTTTCTATATGGAGATATAGACAGAGAAGTCTATGTGTGCCAACCTCCAGGATTTTAAGACCCACAACATCCCAATTACGTGTGCAAATTGGATAAAGCTCTTTATGGATTACACCAGGAACCTAGGTTGTGGTATGAGACACTGACTCAGTTTCTCCTGAAGAATGGTTACACTAGAGGTACCATTGACAAGACATTATTCATAAGGAAGACCAAAAAAGACATTTTGTTAGTACAAGTCTATGTCGATGACATCATATTTGGATCTTCAAATGACCAAATGTGTAAGGACTTTGAAAGCATTATGAAAAGGAAGTTTGAGATAAGTTCCATGGGAAAAATGGACTTGTTCCTTGGAATTCAGGCGAAGCAGATGAAAGATGGGTTCTTCATGAATCAATCTAAATATGTCAATGACATTTAAGAAAAATTTGAAATGAAGGATTGCAAGACAGAAAAGACACCTATACCCAGAAATCACAATCTTCGTCCTGACTCCGAGGGGATGATACTGATCAACATCAATACAGGGAAATTATTGGATCTCTGATGTATCTCACAGCAAGTCGACCTGATATTATGTCTGCAACCTACATCTGTCCAAGATATTAGGCTGCTCCAAATGTGTCTCACCTATTTGCTGCCAAGAGAATCCTAAGATACCTCAAAGGAGCTCCCAAGTTAGGTCTCTGGTATACTAGGAATCAAGACTTTAATTACTATGGTTACACTGATAGTGATTATGGCGGCTGCAACATCAACAAGAAATCAACATTAGGAGAATGCCAATTTCTTGGTGGATGTATAATCTTCTAGCAATGCAAGAAGCAATACTGTGTTTCAACACCAACTGCTGAGGCTGAATATATTACTGCTGCTAGTTGTTGTGCTCAGCTGCTGTGGATTCAAAATCAGATGTTGGATTATGGCTTCAATTTTATGGAGACTCCTATTCATATTAACAACAAGAGTACCATCTCCATTATAGAAAATCCAGTCAAGCACTCAAAGACAAAGCACATTGATATCAGGTATCATTTTATCAGAGATATAAATAAGAAAAATCTAATCAAATTAGTCAAAGTTGACTCAAATGAACAATATGCTGATTTGTTCATAAAAGCATTTGATGAACAAAGGTTTAAATATCTAATTATAGCTATTGGGATGATAAACATTGACTAACTTGTTTCATATAAAAACCTTTTTAATATGTGTTTTGTCTATGTCAATCAATCTAAGCCATGTTACAAAAAGTCTTTTCTCTTAAGTATGAGTAAGTTAGGAAAGAAACTTTCCCTCAGAATCTTTGTTTATCTTCCGAAGGAAACTTTTCTAACACTTGTAGTATCTTCGGAAAAGTTTTAAGCTTCGGAAGAACATTCAAAGTGCTATCAATTCCATCTTCAAAGTGATAAAACTTTTCATTCAGAACTTACTCTCGAAAGTAAGATTATCTTACCTACGGATGTATGTTTGGCTTCGGAAGACATTACACTTGGAAGACTCATACTCTCGGAAGAAAAACTTTACTGTAACGTAAAATTTTGGGCCCCACTCGGTAAAAGGTAAAGATCTTCTTAATGATGTCGGAATATTTAAATGACTTATCCTTACCGCCCCAAACTGTCATTTTACCAAATTTAAATACTTCCGACCTCACTCATTAATCCCTTTTACCCATTCGTAAAGCCCTAACAACTATTCATCTTCACTCTTACTCTCTCAAAGTTACCTTATTATTTTCGACCTCTTTCAACAATGGCTCTAAATCCTCAGCATAACCATGTCATGATCCTTGACTCCTTAAAGGATGCTAACTTCTCTAAAATCATCCAGTTTCTAACTCAGTCCAGCTATTACACATCTCTGACCGTTAACCCCACCATTTACACCAACCAAATGGCTGAATTTTAGGTTAATAGTCAGATTGATACCCTGAACGGAGTTAGGCTATTAGGACAAGAATCTGTGGCCAAGAATTGATCATTTCTAAACAAACCATCACGGAGCACTTAGAGCTTCATGATGAGGGTTCTCCTACAAAATTTCCCAAATCTGATTTGGAGGACACCTATACCCAAATAGGATATGGTAGCAATGTGAGCAGATCAATGGTCTACAAGTTCAACTTCTCCTACAATTGGAAGTTCCTGCTTCACATCGTTATTCATTGTCTATCTAATAAATCAGAGGGATGGGATCAAATTCCCTATAACCTAGGATGCCTAGTTGATGGGTTGGAAAAAGACCTTCAGTTCAACTATTCTAGGTTTGTGCTGAATAACCTCAGGGGCAATCTTTAACGGGAAATGTTCTACATTTATCCCAGGTTCATTTAGCATATCATCAACTGTGAGCTGGATCAAGAGAAGCTTGTCTGTGCAGCTACTCTTTCTATCCCTCCTATGAGGCTAGCCATCTTCAAAGTTCTAAAGAGGGTGTCCACCAACTTCAGCAGAAGATATACTACACTCAATCCAGGTATGATTGAGCCAATGGCTCATGGTGACATCCCTATAAACCATATAGGTGATGAACCCACACCAGCACCACCCACTTCACTGACAACTCTATCTCCTCCTCCCATCAAATACACATACCAGAGACGTTCCAAGTGAACCCTTGTTTAATCTTCTCTGATTGAACAAGCACCTCATGTTCCATCCAAAAAGGCTAGAGTGGAAGAATGGGATCCCACTCATTCTGAAGTCCAACCATCCTTCACCACTGACCTCAATATGGGAATTGAGTCTCCTCAGTCTTAATCCCATTAGCCCTAAACCAGAGCTAAAAGCCCTCAAGATGAGACATAATACTCACCTAAGCAACCGATAAGGGAAAGCCAAATCATAGGCTCTAAGCTTCTAGA
This sequence comes from Flaveria floridana, assembly GCA_018326465.1. NCBI lineage: Eukaryota > Viridiplantae > Streptophyta > Magnoliopsida > Asterales > Asteraceae > Flaveria > Flaveria floridana. The sequence continues at coordinate 4,927 of BJCO01466712.1, forward strand.
CATTGATCAAGGTCTCGGGTCATTAGACATTACTCCTATATCCTTTACTGACCTACTTACTGGAACTGATGAGGATTTCATGTTCCTCCAAGGCCATGATGTTGATCTACAACACCTATTTAAGGATCAAATGATCCTAGAGAAACCTCTGATTCCAGCCCCCATTAACAAAGCCCAACTGAGGTGAGTCCCACTGATATGGAGGGGACTTATGTAGATTCAGCTGCCACTACTAAGAATGTCTCAATGACCTCTCAGGATAGTGGTAACATCTCTGAGACTGAATCTACGACAACTTTGCCTATTGATGACTCTGAAAGAGACATCACTATGTAGAGGAAACCAGGGTGCCAAGAAACAATAACTGCTGGTGAGCATGAACATACAAGGTATGTTATTACATCTCCTCGTGATTCTTCTAAAGAAGATGAAGGAAGTATGCAACTCATAATCAGAAACCTACTTTCAAAGTCTCAAACCTTGAATCAAATGTTAAGACTTTAGAAGACAGGTCTGCCACTCAGCAACTTGAGAGTGAATATCTCAAGGCTCAACTAGCTGAGACACAGACTGAGAGATTTGTTAATTCAAGTCTCTCTGACTTCTTCCTCCAGCTCATCAAGCTCTTAAGATGATGCTACCAAAAAAGGGGAGAATGTTTAGAGTGAAACTCATACAGAGCAAAGTTTGGCTCTCACAATCCTCTCTTCAAAATATCATGCTCAACAAGCAATTGTTTTCCCTGAACCACCTCCAATCATACTTCAAGTGGACCAAAGAATGCTCATGGATCTTCACAGATTCCTAACTACATTCTTAATGAGCTCTTCACTTGAACAACCAAGTCCAGACGTTGTTATGGCTTACTTTGGAGCATAGGAACTTCAAAGGTTGAATGCACCTCCTACCACTAAAGAAGGAGTTGGTCAACCTAAGGTCCATATTGAACCTGAGATTGATTTTGAAGGGGATATAGGGACTGATAGCCTAGAAAGTGAATCAGTTGGGACAGGTAGTGTAATCCCTCCAACTTCCAAAGCTAAATTCTAAGTCGCGGAAGGACTATCTTCTTTATCTAATGATCTAATTATCATAAAGGCAATTCTTGAACCTTCATTAGGACAAGCTCATATCTCCACTCACCAGCCTGAATCCTCTACAACAGAGTCTCCAAAAGCTCAAGCTTCTAAACACATCAAACGTAAAAGAAACACGACTGTGGAAGAATTGTTAGAGGAGGAAAGGATGGAGATGCTTAAGAGGAAAGGTAGACTCCCCGCTGGAAAGCTACTAGCTGTAAGTAGCAAAGCAGCTGTGGCAGCCCAGGAGACTATCAACAACAGAAACAGAGTGGAGATTGTTGACAATCTTGTTAATCTGGTGTAGCAAATGAAGATGTGCTCCTGTTAACACTTGAGGAGCTGGTAGAGTTAAAAAAGGAAACCCTACTGCAAAAAGAACAAGATGAAGCAGCAAGGTTGTCCTTAGAAGAGGAGGAGAAGAGGAAGAAAGAGGAAGTTGAGCAGCAGCGAAGATCAGAAAGGGTAGCGTTCTTAAGTTCTAGGGGCTACTCCTTTTGAAGAACTATCTCCTCATGACAATGACATGATCTTGTGGCTTTTCAATAAAGAACAAGATCAAATGGACAAGGAGAGCAGAAAGGCTGCCAGGGAAAAGCTCAGAGCAAAAAAGAAGAATGAATAAGAAGCCCAACTTTTCACAGCCAAAAAGATGAGAGACAGAGCATGGATGAAAGCATATCTTAGAGCCCATGGCTTCTCTGGAAGACAAGTTGGTCCCATATCTGATGAGACCCTGCAGTGACATGTTAGTGACATCAAAGTTGATATTCACTCAGGAAGAAGGAAAGAGGTTTACCCAGGTTCTTAGAGGATAATAATCAAACCTACAACTCAACCTCAACCCTAAACTAAACCTGAGCCATCATCCTTTTCTTTCCCAATAAAAACGGAACCAACCACTGAACCCTACACTCCTAAACCTATACCATCAGCCATACTGTTGGGATAAATAACGCTGGTGCAACCAAAACCATACTTAGAACAATTTTGATACAATTGATAAAGACTTCCGAAGACAAAGTCTGCACTTCCAAAGAGAAAGTCTGCACTTCCGAAGACAAAATCTGCACTTCCGAAAACAAAGTCTTCACTTCTGAAGATCAAAGTCAAGAGAGCTTTCGAAGAGATATCACAACTTCTGAAAACAAAGTTATCTCTCTTATAAAGATCTACACTTAGAAGATTTCATGACAAAAGCTTCCGAAGCATAAAGTGTCAAAGACCAACATAAGTCTCAAAAGAAGTAGATTCTTCCGAAGTATAAGTAGCTTTGGAAGAACTTGTTCTTCCGAAGCCAGTTTATATTTGGAAGAACCTACTATGAACTAGTGAATATTAGTATGGTCTCTCTGATAAGCCATTGCAACCTCTGAGATACCGCATGGCATTTTCCCACGCTTAGGTAGTTGACCAACTTTAGTCCACTGTTCATTCCTTATCAGTTAGTACAGTTACCAAATTTAGTTGGTAACCAAAAAGGTAAGTCATGGACATGTTATGACTACCTTGTCTAGGATAGTATTTTATTCTAGAAACCTTACAACTAGCAATGTAGTATATGTTTAGTTAGTAAGTGTCCAGCTGGTAATCTTTTGTATAACCGGATATAGATAGTAGTATATATAGTTCTCATTGTAAGGTCATAAAACAATGCTTGTAAAAGTCTTATTACCCTCAGTTGAGAAGTAATATATATCTTGAAAATTATTTCTCGTGTCTTTATTTTACTTAGTATATTATTATAAACTCTTAGAGGATTCTGCATCATCCTTGAGTGTGTTTCAAGTGAGTTCAAGAGAATACTTGTGTTTAGTGACTAATATCGATCCTGCAATTAGTATCAGAGCATCCAGGCTCTTGATTGTGAGATCTTACCATCCCAAATCATCTTGACTTTTCACTCATACTCACTACACTCAAAAATGGCCATGAACCAGAAATCCCCAGAACTTGAAATGCGAACGATGACTAAAGCTCCTATCATCACTCCTGAGAATTTCAGATCTTAGAGGATGTGCATTGAAGGTTTCATTAATTATCAAGACAACCAAATGTGGAGATCTATCACAGATGGTCCTTACAATCCAATGGTTGCATCACCAGCTGGTAAAGGTGCCGTGATAGAGAAAGCTGTTGAAGACTACTCTGATGAAGATCGCAAGAAGATGGACATTGATAGCAAAGCCATGACTATATTGCTTACAGCCATACCAAACTCCATTATGCTAGGCTTTGAGCAGTGCAAGTCAGCCAAAGAACTCTTTCATGCTTTGATTCAGATGTACTCTGGTTCCAATGATTCAAAGAAAGATTCCTTGAAGCAGTAGTTTGAAAACTTTACCTATATTACTGGAGAAACTCTTAACCAACAATATTTCAGGTATATGGATCTTATTTCATCACTTCAGTCAGTAGGAATATCTCTTGATAAGAGAGATCTCTCAAGGAAATTCATGAGTGAACTTCCTCAAGCGGACATTTTATTGTGTCTCTATCAAGAGAACAGAGAATTTGAACACTCTTACTATGAGTGAACTTTTCGGCATTCTTGATGGATACCGAGTAGAGATGGAAACTCAAAAAGGCCACCAGATGAACAAAATCTCTTGTCCTTCTACTATCGATGCTCTAGTTGTTGCTGAAGGATCAAGAAACCCCTAGTCCCAACAGTACATGACTTACTCCCAGTAGCAACCATGTTCTTCTAGGCCATATATCACTTTTCCTGAGACACCAAGGTCTCAACAGGCTCAATCAAGTTCCTTCCAGGACAATTATGTCTTTGTTTCAGGAAATGAACATTCTAGTGACTTTCAGTTCTGCTTTGATGATCTAGAATGCTTCAGTCCAGATGATGTTGAATACATGGACATCGTTCAACAAATGGCTCTGCTGACCTATAGAGCAAAGGAGTTCTTTAAAAGAACTGGAAAGCAATTACCTCAAAACCCAACTAATAGCAAATTCGGGTGTGACAAAACTAAGGCCAAGTGCTACAACTGCAATCAACTTGGTCACTTTGCTAGGGAATGTAAAGCTCCAAAATCCAACCCTGGAGCCACTTAAGCCTCCTCACATCCTGTCACCCATAAGATTGCTTCAACTAAATAACAAACTGCTACTGTTGCTCAAGAAGTTGACTGGAGCTTCATAGTGCAATATGTGACACCCGCTCAAGCACTCATGGCTGGAACTGATGACAGCAAGGTATATGAACATCTTTGCACCCCAGCTTATATTGCTAAAGTCAAACTGTATCAGCACTATAACATGGAAATTAAATCTGATATTAAGTCATTGAATATCTTAAAATCTGATTTTAAAAGGGCAAAATCTGACTATAAAATAAAAATTTAAGAGTTAGAGAAAACTGTGTCCTCTTTAAAACATGATCACTCCAATTACAGGGCTCAAATCAAAGATTTGATTTCCATGTTAACTGAGGCTCAAACTCAGCTAGTTATAGCTGAGGGTAAAGCACAGAAGTATGCTATTGAAGAGCATAACTTCAAAACCATTCTTACATCATCCTCCCACTCAAATATATGTTATCAAAACAAAGGTGGGTTGGGAACCAATGAAATTGCTCCACCACATTCTTATGTGTCAATAAGACAACCTAGATGTGATACTATAGAGCAAGAGGTCCCTTCTGATGACCCCCTATCTTATGAGAAGAAGAATGATGCAAGTATGAAGACCATTAAAGGGAAAGCTCAGGTGGAAAAACCCATTCACACCTGTAATGAACAACCTCTGACCACTAAAGCTAGAAGAAACAAAGTCAAGGCAATCAGAAAAACTGCCAAGAAAGTAGCTGAGTCCAAGCTGAAGATAGATCCAAAGCAAAAGGGTGTTTTGATCTTAGCTGGATTCCAAGTGGTCTGAAGTTCTGATCCAGGAATAGAGTGTAGTACCAGCACTTCTACCCAGCAGAAGGATCAAAAGATGAAGGGGAAGACTGTTGAGAAAAACAAGAAACAACAGTCTTCACAACCCAAGAAGGTTAACATTGAGTGCATAACGTGTGATCTGCACAACCACATGGCTAAATATTTTTACTACAATCCTGCAAACATACGTCATGCAAATAATGTTAATAAAAAGGAAATCAAAGAGGGTTTCACATTTTGGTTCAAGTGTTAAAAAAACCAAAACATGTTTTCGAAGCAAATTGCGTTTGGAAGAAACTCATTCTTCCAAAAGGAAAATAGCTTCGGAAGACAAGTTAAAGAAAATTCAAGAGAAAAAAAGAATTCCTTTGAAACCTTCTGAATAGAAGACTACTTCGGAAGAGAAAATTGTAAAAGCTTCTTTCGAGAAGAAAAAGGCCTTGGAAGAATGCTCTGCTGCTAAAGCTGTTGAGTTTGTAGGACCATAAACATAGTTGTTTAACCATTTAAACAAGAAAAACGCAGCGGAATAAAACCTTAATAACATGTTTTATAATCTGAAAATTAAGGTTCTTTACTTTGTTTTAACAAACCCAAGAACATAGGATCATTTATATGTGTTTGAACAAGCTATCAACTAGAAATAACAACCAAAAGAACCATGGAACTACCTTCCAAAAGGCTGCCCAAAAACATTGATGAACTACCTTCCAAAAGGCTGCCCAAAACGTTGATGAAAAGAAGATGGAGATGCCCTTGAACGGCCAAAACACCAAGAATAGGTGTCCTCAAGCTTCCATACCCTCAAGCTTCAAGCAATCACTTGTTTTGCTAGGATTTTAACACCAAATCGAACCAAGGAGGGCTGAAATCCAAATTTCAGCTTTAATTTTTCTTCAAAAGGTAGAGAGAAAATGTGGTTCTTGCACGTATAAGAGAGAGAGAGTGAGAGGTGGAGTGTGAGGCTAGTAAATGGAGTGTATGTTTCCCAAGCAACAAAAGCTAAAAAGACCCCTTAAGGGCGGCCGAATTTTGTCTTAAAAGGGATTTCCCCCCAAAACTTAAAACACCCATTTTGTTAATGTTAAATAGTCACTAATTGAGTTATATAATTAACCTTTTAATTGTATAACTCACACACACTCTTTTATCATTTGATGTTATTTAACTAACTTAAATAACATTACAAACAATACCTGCAGGATCGATTATAGGTCACTCAACAGATGGTTTTTCTCTCAAACTCACCTTGAACAACACTCAGCAAGAGTCTATAAAGAGT
>BJCO01466731.1:0-19214 GCA_018326465.1 Flaveria floridana
GTGTTTGTTGGAGGCTTGTGGGTATGGAAGCTTGAGGACACCTATCCTTGGTGTTTTGGCCATTCAAGAACAGCTCCTTCTTCATCAAAATCACGTTTTTTAGCAGCTCTAATCTCACGTTTTCAGCAGCCTACAAAGGTAGTTTGTTGATGTTGTTTTGGTTGTTTCCTCCTCTTGATAGCTAGTTCAAACACATATGAATGATCCTTATGATTTGGGTTTGTTGAAACAAAGTTATGAACTTTTAATTTTCAGATTATAACATGATATTAATCTATTATTCCGCTGCGTTTTCTTGTTTAAATGGTTAAACAACGATGTTAAAGTTACAACAAACCCAACAAAAGGATTCCAAGATGAGGCATTGAAAGAGGACCGCCTAAATTCCAAAAGAATGAGAGGACTAGTCTTAGAGTTTGGTGAGAACACTCACCGTGTTAGAACTCGAAATATACAGATGTGGATCCCTTGTTATGGAGACTTACGGGAACGAATTTTGGATGAAGCTCATAAGACTCGATACTCCATTCATCCAAGCACCACCAAGATGTATCACAATATGAAGAAGGACTACTGGTGGTCGGGTATGAAACGAGACATGGCGAAGTATGTGAGTAAGTGCCTTACTTGTTTGCAAGTAAAGGCAGAACATCAGAAGCCATACAGGAAGATCCAACCGTTAGATATACCTGGGTGGAAGTGGGAGCACATCACCATGGATTTTATTACTAAGCTACCTCGTACGGCGAGGGGGTGCGATACCATTTGGGTGATCGTTGATCGTCTAACCAAGAGTGATCACTTCTTACCGATCCGCCAGACGTATTCATCTGAGAGATTAGCGGATCTGTTCATTAAAGAGATTGTAGCTCGTCATGGTGTGCCGGTGTCTATCATGTCGGATCGTGACACCCGATTCACATTGAAGTTTTGGAAAAGATTCCATGATGCGATAGGGACGAGATTACATATTAGCACGGCTTATCATCCTCAGACGGACGGTCAGTCTAAGAGAATGATCCAGATGCTCGAGGATATGCTTCAAGCGTGCGTGATTGATTTTGGAGGAAGTTTGGATGATCACTTACCATTAGCTGAATTCTAGTACAATAACAGTTATCATGCCAGTATTGGTATGCCACCTTACGAGATGCTATACGGTAGAAGGTATAGGACACCCGTATGTTGGGGAGATATCGGACAGAAAGAGTTGGGAAGCCTTGAGGTGATCGAGGCTACAACTGAAAAGTTGGAAAGGATCAAGGCTTTTATGAAGGCAGCGAAGGATAGACAAAAGTCGTACACCGACAAGACGCGTAGACCGATCGAATTCAAGGTGGGCGACCAAGTTATGTTGAAGGTCTCACCTTGGAAGGGAATCTTTCAGTTCAAGAATTGAGGTAAGCTAAGCCCGAGGTATATAGGACCTTTCCGAATCATCGTACGAGTAGGAGAGGTGGCCTATCGGTTAGAATTGCCCGATGAGTTAAGTGGAATCCATCCGACATTCCATGTATCTCATCTGAGAAAGTTCTTAGCTGACAAAGATGTGATTGTACCACTGGATGATATCGAAGTGGACGAATGGCTTAATTATGTAGAGTAGCCAGTGGCAATCATTGATCAGAAGGAGAAGAGATTGAGGAATAAAGTGGTTCCACTGGTGCGCGTGCAATGGAAACACCGAAAGGGTTCAGAGTCTACGTGGGAGATTGAAGAAGAGATGAGACAATATTACCCATAGTTATTCGAAGAGTGACGGGTTTCAAGGACAAAATCTCTTTAAGGGGGCTAGACTTGTAACACCCAAAATTTCTAGTTAAATAAAAGAAAAGAAAAATAATAAGAAAAGAAAAGAAAGGAGGAAAGGAAAATAAAAGTAATTAGAAAGAAAAGGAAAGAACCAAAGTGGAGGGACTAGAGTGTAAAAAGGACAAAACTCTATTATTTTATTATTACTTTAAGCATGGCCGCCCATAACAACCTCTCTCTTGCTGTTTTATTGACCAAACAAAAAGAAAAGAAGAAGAAGAAGAAGAGAAGAAACCTTCGGTTCTAGAGAGAGAAAGTTGTTGATCTTGGCCTAGGTGTTAGAATCATCTAAAACGTTTAAGTGGAAGAGTTTAAGCTGGGAAGCAGCTAAGGTGAGTTCTAGACCCCGACTTTTACATGTTTTAAAACTCTTTTGGGGCTGAAAATATATTAAAAATGGTTTTATAATTGTTATGTATGTACACCCATATGTTTTGTGCTTATATGTTGATGTTTTATGGTTGTAAATACTTGTTTGGGGTTAAGAATGGGTGTAACAAGCTTAGAACAGGTTATAGTAATGTTTGGGACTGAAAACAACTTAGAAACATGTAAGTAGGTGCTCATGCGCCCAAACAGAGCACATGCGCCTAAGAAATCAACTTAGAAACACTAAGTATAGGCTCATACGCCTGAATAGTACCCGATCCGCCCAAATAATGCCTTAGAATATCTAAGTGTAAGTTCATGCGCCTAAGTTTTGAAAAAAAATGCTTAAGTATGGGGAGATGCGCCTAAATAGTGCCCATGCACCCAAGAGGCTCATGCGCCTAAATGTTGAAATAGTTAAGTGTAGGCTCATGCGCCTGCATAGTGGAGAGACGCCCAAACAGCCTTCATGTGCCTAAATAGTTGGCATGTGCCCAACACTTCGAAAATTTTCTTAAATTTTGAGGAAAAACATAATTTTAGGGTTTGACCCTAGTTTGACTTATGGGCTATTTTGGACTATTCTAAGCATGAATAAGTGAGGATTTATGAAGAGTATATGCATGATGTTATGACGAATGTATGATATGCATATGTGTATGAGATTTTATCTTTTATTGGTTTTCAAAATGTATTTATATTATAATATAATATACCTTAAGTATTATGCTATTACTTTACGTAGTATGACGAATGCATGAATAAACGTAAAGTATAACGTAACGAAGTGAAAGATAACAAAGATGAAAGTGAAACGAAATGAAAGAAAGAAAAGGCTTGCAAGCATATTTAAAGGAGGATCACAACTCTTTGTGAGTTGTTAGCTCAACTGTGTGTTTTATAACGTGCAATTTTAACCTGTGAGGGTTCACACATAGGGGGATCAGTATTGGTGACTGAACCCATAGTACGAAACGGGATCCTTGTCATTTGACCCCGGGCTTTGTGCCAAGATATGATACGGCTTTGTGCCAGTTAGAAACGGGGCTTTGTGCCTAGAATGGTGGCTTTGGGTCACAGGCTTCGTGCCAATTAGTAATGGAGCTTTGTGCTCGGAATGGTGGTTTCGGACCACGATGGGGTAAAAGCCTGACAGGATCTAGAATCAGTACGAAACGAGCAAAGTAATGAAGTATGGATGATAAAGAACGAAAAGAACGATAACGAGAAATAAGGAATAAAGTACGAAATGAACGATAACGAAAGACGAGGATAAGGAACGAATACATATGATAACGAAGGAACATGTGTGAAAGTAAAGAATTTCTTTATATGAAAAGAGTATTTTATGTACAAAATGTGTAAGGTATTTTATATACTAAAACTAAAACTCACTCAGCAACGCTGAGTTTTATGCATTTTTTGTTGGCAGGTAGTGGTTGCTGAGGATGGCACGCAGGGAGGCTACTTGGCGGGGCAAGACTGGCATCCATTCACGCATGTTATTATTGTTGTTTGTAATGCAATCAAAGAATGTTGTCTTTTGTAGTTTAACGATGTTGTATTGCCTACAACAGTAACTATTAATAAAATGAATGATTTTAGTCAATGACTTACGCTGTAAGGTTTTATGAAACGTATAATAATATGTATGTTTAGTGCTATGAATAACCAACTGTGAGGTGCCCGGGAACGTGGCCTTACAGTATGGAGAATTGTAAGCGAGGTTAGTGATTGCTCAATGTCCATACTATGAGAAGGACTCCTAGGTTCTATGATTATGATAACTTCTCCCCTTTGAGTAGGAAAGAGAAGAGAGATTCATGATACACATTGAGTGACATATCATCATCATAGAATTCAAGGCTGGGGATTGGCTGGTTTAGATCTAGAGGCTGGGGATGGTAACTTTCCCCTTAGTGTTGAGACTCTGAGTGAAGGCTTAAGGATTCTTGGGTTATGAGCTCTTCAGTCTGAGCATGAGGAACCTCATGACTGATCATTTATGAGATGGGAATGGTTTGCTCCTTAGGAGAAGTGGGAGCTCCAATATCCACTTTCTCCTGTATGGGTGGTGATATGGAGTCCTGCATAAGATAAATAACTTATGCAGGGTTTTGTTTGGATCTTCATTGGTAGGTAATGGTTATTTGTGGCTGTATGGGTTGTCTTGAATTGGAAGGTGTGGGTTCAACACTAGCTGGTGCTGCTAGGTTGTCACCTTCAGCAATGAGCTCTAACATTTTTAAGAGCAGGGCTGTTACTACCCTTGAGAAGCTAACATTTGGCTTTCTTATAGTCTTAAAGATACCAGGCATCATCTATCCTAATTTTAGAATATTACCAGTTCCCCTCAACTGTGAGCCCAGTTCATAGTTGAGAATGTGCTGGACATATCTAGGGAACATATAATATTCTAAGGAGTGCAAGTTTGCAAGCCAATTATTGTACACAAATCATGAATACCTGAAGTTGACCCTATGAACCATCCCATGGACTACGAAAGAGAGATCTTCTGGAAATTGGTCCCAACCTCCATGCTTGTTGGACAAGCTGTGAATAATGACATGGAGGAGGTACTTCCATTAAGAGGAAACCTTCCCTTTCTTGAAGGTTCTAACTGAGAAGTCACCTTTATAGCCCATCTGCTCAAAGGAGTGGTTTATAGCTGATACTGGGAAGGACAATTCACCTTCTACATCATCCAGCTATATATGAGAGTTGATGGAAGCTGGAGTGATGATGATTGTCATCCCCTACACTATGGCAAACAGTGCCTTCTCCCCATCCATGGTGACCTCTTGGCAGGTCCTCCAAAAGTCCAAAAGTTGATCCTAGTAGAGTGTAGGATCAATGGTGAGGGAGGTGAAGTAGTGGGATAAAGAAACAAAGCGGCAAACCTCTGAGAAACTTGGATCTTTCATAAGTTTAACAGAGCAACCTGATTGTGTTGCCTGTAAAGCTTCATGGAAAAATCTGGTTGGTTTCTTTGGTAAAGGTTAACCATTTAAGGTAGCTTTAAGGTGAAGGAAGATAAGAATAAAGGCGGTGAGTGGGAATTTAGGTTTAGAGAATTTGCAGATGAAGAAGATAGTGAAAGAAGGGGGAACTGTTGGGTATATTTATATGAAATATACTTGAGACAAAGTTAGTGAAAAAAGATACACCTTGAAGTCCGAATATCAATCTCACCTCTGAGAAAGTGCCCAAAAAGGTAGTTTTCTTGGAAGTTGAAACTCTTCCAAAGGTAAATTTTGACTTTGGAAGATATTCCTTAGCTTAGTGAGAAATGGCTTCGGAAGAAAAATTAATTGAAGCATTTACTCTTCCGAAGAGTATTTGGTTTCGGAAGATATTAAAACTTGAAATTTTTATTCATAAAGAGAATAAATCTTCCGAGATATAATTTCTTTTGGAAGAAATTCGTTCTTCAAATACATATAAGTACTTAAAAGCATATTTTGGCTTTGGAAGAAATGCAAGCATTTCTTCCAAAGGTAAATTTCTTTTAAGTGTATATGTGATTTGAAGACTTAAAATTCTTTTGAAGGCAATGTTAATGTCTTTCAAAAGAAAATACACTTGGTAATTTTTCAAAATGCTAAAGAATATCATTTGAAAAAGATTTTCTTCCAAGATAAATTAGGCTTATGTAGCTGATAGATTAGACAACTAAGGACACAATTCTTTTTAGAAATAATATAGACTAAGTTTTAAGAAAATCTATTCAAGGTTAATCATCCCAATAGCTGATATAAGATATTTAAATCTCTATTCATCAAAAGCCTTTATGAACAGATCAGCATATTGTTCATTTATGTTAACCTTGATTAGTTTTATTAATCCTTTTTCATGATTATCTCTAACTAGATGATACTTGATGTTGATGTGCTTTGTCCTTGAGTGTTGCACAGGATTCTCTGTGATAGAGATAGTACTGTTGTTGTCTATATGGATGGGAGTCTCTTTGAAGTTGTATCCATAGTCCAGCATCTGATTCTGAATCCAAAGTACTTGAGCATAGCAGCTTGCAGCAGTAATGTATACAGCTTCAGCAATTAATGCAGATACACAGGACTGTTTCTTGCATTGTCATGAGACTATCCTTCCATCAAGGAATTGAGATCCCTCAGATGTGGACTTTGCAGTCATGTTGCAGCCACCATAGTCATTATCTTTATAGGCATACAAATTAAGGTCAGAATTCTTTGGATACCAAAGGCCTAGCTTAGGCCCCTTTGAGATATTTAAGAATTCTTTTGACAACAACTAGGTGTGACATCTTGGGGTTGGCTTGTTATCTTGCATATTTTTATGTAACAAACACGATATCAGGCCTGCTGGGTGTAAGATACATGAGAGACCCAATCATAGCCCTGTAAAGATATTCATCTATACACTCACCCTCAAGATATGGTCCAAGAGAGTGGTTTTTGGCTATGGGTGTCTTTGCAACCTTATATTCGATCATGTTGAATCTTGTAAGTATGTCCCGTACATACTTTGACTGACTTATGAAGATACCATTGTCAACTTGCTTCACTTAAATTCCCAGAAAGAAATTAAGTTCCCCAATGGCACTCATTTCAAATCTGTTCTTCATAAGCTTCTCAAAGTGTTTGCAGAGCTTTGAAATAGTTGACCCAAGGATAATGTCATCTACATATATTTGAACCAACTGATAGTCATTCCATGTTCCTTTGATGAAGAGAGTTCCACCTATAGTACCCCTCTTGTATCCATGCTAACAGAGATACTGAGATAATGTCTCATACCACTTTCTTGGAGCTTGGTGCAGCCCATAAAGAGCTTTATAAAGCTTGCAGACATAATCAGGATGATCTGGGTCTGCAAAGCCAGTTGGTTTTTTGACATACACCTCTTCATCAATCAACCCATATAAAAATGCACACTTGACATCAAGTTGGTAGACCTTGAAGTCCTTGGATGCAGCAAACGCCAGGAATATCCTAATAGCTTCAAGTCTTGCTATAGGAGCAAAAACATCAGTGTAATCAATTCCTTCTTCTTGTATGTACCCTTGAACAACCAGTCTTTCCTTGTTCTTGATGACAAGTCCTCTATCATCTTTCTTATTTTTAAACACCCATTTGGTTCCTATGATAGTCTTCCCTTGAGGAAGAGGGCACAGGCTCCAAGCCTTTTGTCTTTTGAATTGAAGCAACTCCTCTAGTATTGCTTTAATCCAACTTCCATCCTTCAAAGCCTCATTAACTTTCTTTGGCTCTATCTAGGACAAGAAGCAAGAGTATAGACAAACATTTTTGTCATGGGTTTGTCCTCTTGTTCGCATCCCCTTTTCAACATCTCCTATGATGTTTGTGGTGCGATATGACTTGTGGATCCTAGTTGAGAAAACAAAGCAAGTTGATTAGACAGATCTAAATTTGAGAAGCTTAGATCTGGTAATAAAGTGTCTCACACCACATCAGCACACTTATCTAGAGAAGCTTGTTCCAAAGAGTGTGTGACATCATTGATGTTGTCTTCAATAGAGTGGTTGTCAGCATCAAGAAATTCTTGATCACTGACACCACCACCATGTCCTCCTATATTTGAAGTTCTTTCATTTTTGTTTTGTGCCTCTAAGCTGGAATTTTCATGCACTTTAGATGTATCAGCTTGATTTGTCATTGTTGTACTGATAGGAACTTCACTTGCAGGGTTAGTTACAACTGGAGCTGAAGTAGTATTCTTGCTTGGTCTTCTTAGCTCAAATCTTGGGTTAGGATCTTCTTTTGATGTATTACCTGTAGATCCTGAAACATCTTCACAAGATTTATTAAGACAGTTGGTAACTAAATCAAGATCAAATAGCCAATCAGGACTAGAACCTTTCATATAGGGAGTGTGTTCATTGAAGATCACATTGGTTGATTCTTCAACTACTCTAGTTCTGAGATTGTATACTCTATAATCCTTAGCTTGAGAAGAGTATCCAATAAAGTGTCCATCATCTGATTTCTTAGCAAATTTGGCTACTTGATCTTTGGTATTCAAGTTGGTGTAGGGATATCCAAATGATCTGATAAAATCAATAAAATGTCTTCTTTTGTGCCACAGTTCATAAATAGTCTTACCATGAGTCTTGACTACTAAAACTCTATTCTGTACATAGCAGGCAGTGTTAACTGCCTCTGCCCATAAGGTGATGGGCAGTTTAGAGTCAGACAACATGGTTCATGCAGCTTCAATTAGTGTCCTGTTACTCCTCTCAGCAACACTGTTTTGCAGAGAAGTCCTAGGAGCACTGTATTGTCTTGTAATACCTTTTTCATCACAAAATATGTCAAGGATTTGTTCTTAAATTCAGTTCCTTGATCATATCTTATGATTTTGACCTTATGATCACTTTGATTCTCAATTTTTAGAATGAAGTTCTTCAAGATCTTAGGAGTTTCATCCTTAGTTCTAAGGAAGAATTCCCAAGCGAATCTTACGAAATCATGTGTGATCACTAAACAGTATGAGGTCCTTCCTAGACTGATTACACTGGTGGGGCCAAAGGATCCATGTGTAATAAGTGTAGGGGAGTAGTGATAAATTTCTTTTCCTTTGGCCTGTGAGACACCAAGTGTTGTTTCCCTTTCAGGCATGCAACACAGTGATCATCACTTGAAAACTCTTTCTTTGGCATTCCAGTTACCAAATCATTCTTAATTAACTTATTCATATTCTTAAAGTTTACATGGCATATTCTTTTATGCCAAAGGAAAGACTCGTCACTATTTGCCTTAGATAGAAAGCAAGAAACTTCTCCTGAGGGAGATGTTTCCTGCAAATGCATCTTGTACATGTTCCTTTTTCAGGGTGCTCTAAGCAGGATATGCTCTTGAGGAATGACCACCCCGAGCTTGAGAATAATGCACTCATGCTCAGTGAAGAGCATGTTATGTCTCTGGTCACAAAATTAGGATACACTCAGTAAATTGTACCCAAGCTCCTTAACAAAGTTTACCTTATCAATGTTGTGCTTACGATTTGTGACCCTGCCCCTTCCTGTAATTTATCCTCCAGCATCTCCTCCAAAAGCAATTGGCCCTCCATCAATTATTTCAAAGTTTGAAGTAAAGATCCATTGTTTATCCATACATTCTTTTTACAGTTGTAACACTTCACTTTGCTCTTGTCCAGGCCAAACTTTCCACTAGATACATCGCTAGGAAACTTTCTCCATGTCCTCTTGTAGAATTTCATGGCTCTATGAGTAAGAAGAGCCATTTGTTGAACTATTTTCATATACTCCAGATCATCTGAATGGATACAGTTAAAATCTTTAAGGGTGAAGAGAAAGTTCCATGTTCTTTCATCATGAGACATAAAGGCTTGTGATGAGCTTATCTTTTGGAATGGGCTTCCTTATATAGCTCTCCCTTGGTGTCTCTAGGAAGGTGATGAAAGGGCCCTTTGGTGAGTTATCAAGGTAAAAGATAAAATGGTGATGTGGTTCTCTACAATCCCTTTCAACTACATGAGTATGCCATATAACTCAGTGAGAGTAAGGGTCTTGAGATTCTCAGTCCTCTTAGTGACCATACAGTAGTGTGTCCATTGTTTATAAAGAGAGGACATGAACTTTCTTACAATATCCATATTCTCCAGTTTTACTCCAACATCCACCAGAGTGTCCACAATCTCAACAAACCTGAATTATTGTTGAGTCACGATTTCACTTGTTTTGAAGGTGAAGTTCTCAAACTGCTACTTCAGAAGGTTTTTTTTGTTTTCTTTGGCTTCAGTAGACCCTTCATACATCGGCTTTAGTGCATCCCAGAGCTGCTTAGCAGTTTTGCACTTCTTGAAGCCTTTGTAGATGGCATTTGGAAAAGCATTTTAAAGGGTAATCATAGCTTTTTGATCTATATCTATTCTTTTTCTATCTTCTTCAGAGTGGTCAGCTACTTCCTTTGGGATCATGCCACCTCCAGTAGCAGCTGAAGAGGTGCATGGAATATAAGGTCTTGTGGTAACAGACTCCCACATCCTGCTGTCTTATGACTTGATGAAGCCTTCCATCATTAGACACCAAGTATCAAAATCATCGGGAGTGATCAGTGGGGACTTTACCATGGCACTGATTTCCATATTAGACTTAGATGCTGCCATTTGAGACGTTAAGTGTTTTGTGAGAAGTAAGGAGATTTAAGATTGTGAGATCTTACAATCAAAAGCCTGGAATGCTCTGATACCAATTGCATGACCGGTTAAGGGATGGTTAATACAATTAGTCTCATAATGAGGAGAGTGTTAGAACACTTAACAATTTAAATAGGGAACCGGATTTAAGAACAAGATGCAAAGAACACTAGTAAACAAAGAAACAGAACTCAAGAATAATATAAATGGTTTTCAAGAATGATGTATATTAATCTCAAGTTCTTTTACAAGAGTTACAATACATAAGTTGAATAAAATACAAGACCCTGAGATACTTTACACTACATCCTACAACCGGCTATACTTGGAAAGCCAATTAGAACATTGAAAGACAACAAAATCAATGTAGAGTCAAAAGGCAGATTGTCTTTTGAACTAGACTATGACATGCCATAGCTCACATCCTAATATATTACAAAAAGGATAAAAGTACATAAAGTAGAAAGTTACAGACTCAAGACCTCAATGTATAGTTACAAAAGCATGGACCTTTTCACCAACTCATGCAAGTTGGTGAGTCTTCAGAGTTACAGCGGAAAGTGGGTTAGCTTTATGCAAAAGTACATCCTAGAAAAGCATGTTCTTCTCTGTCTTTGGAGGAAATCAGTCCTCACTTCATTTGGCTTTGGAAGACTTTGTCTTTGAAGATATGGAAGACTTCATCTTTGGCTTCGTAAAAATTTGGTCTTTGGATTCGGAAGATTTGGTCTTTGGATTCCAAAGATTTGATCTTTGGCTTTAGAATATTTTATACTTAGAATAATTATTATGCAGAGTATAAAGCTTCTGAAGCAACATTTAAACATAATTACTATTCAATTATAAAGTTAAGCAATCATATATTAATATTTAAACATAGGTACTATTCAATCATAAAGTTAATTGTCATTTATGTTTGTTTTACAGGAAGTGTTAATGCAAGAATTTTGCGAGTGTTGAAAGTGGATGTTCAAGTGTTGACAGCAGATGTTAAGTGTCCATAGCGGACATTCAAATCCACAGCGAATGAACTTCAACGATGACAAGTGTTTGCAGCGGACATTCAAGTGTACATAGCAGACATATAACATCAACAGGGGACATTCACATCCACAACGGACAACATCAAACGTCCAAGTGTCCACAGTGGATGTATAACATCCATAGCGGACACTATAACATCCACCATGGACAATCAAACATCCACAGCGGATAACACTTTTAGACTTAGGATTATTATGTAATTTTTGTTTACATAATGGTACTTTTGTAACTATACATAGTATAAACCTAGGTTATGAATAGCCCCGTACCCTAATCCTTTATAAGCTTTTGAACAATTATCAATCAAACAAGCATTAAGAATTTACAAAGCATTCAATCACATACATTCAAGCACATAATCCTAGGTTATGAATAGCCTCATACCCTAATCCTAGGTTATGGGCCTCTTCACCAACTCATGCAAGTTGGTGATCTTCAGAGTTGCAGAGGGAAAGTGGGACAGCTTTATGAAAAAGTACATCCGAGAAAAGCATGTTCTTCTCTTTCTTCGGAAAAAATCAGTCTTCACTTCATTTGGCTTCGGAAGACATTGTGTTTGAAGCTACGGAAGACCTCATTTTTGGCTTCGGAAGATTTGGTCTTTGGTTTCGGAAGATTTTATACTTTAGAATAATTCTTGTGCGGAGTATAAAGCTTCGGGAGCAACTTTGGCTTCGGAAGATTTTATACTCAGAATAATTCTTGTTCTAAGTATAAAACTTCCAGAGCAACTTCTACTTGGTACTAAGTGCATGCATGCAGGAAGCTTTTGGTTGCTTTGGTTGCATCAGCCTTTATATAAAACCTTACACACCTCTATATCCAAGTTGCATTTTTTTAAAGATCCAATTACACCTACTGGTCTAACATTTGGGAGGAAGGTCAAGCAAATCCCACACATGGTTATCATACATAGATTGCAACCCATGGCTTTCTACCATTTCTTGGATTCAGGATGCAAAATTCTAGATTTGTAATTAGCAGCTTCATCTAAATCACTCTCAGGATGTCAGCATTTTTCATGAATTATGATATATTTATCGTGTTCATCCTTATCTAGAACTTATGCGAAAACTTAGAATTACCACAGATTCCTAAATCCTCTAAGGTTTGTGTTGATCGGTAGTTTGAGTCTGTGATTCGGTTACAGAGGCTTCCCGCCTCTGATTCCATTGTTGGGTATCGTTTTAAACTTTAACCAATTAAAGTTTCCAAAAATATACACTTTTATTGTCGAAAGTTAGTGAAATATTTATTGATTAATCTAATTAAACAAACTCAAATAGGAACCCTATTACACGCGCATAAACAATCAATCAACCATAGAAACGTTAAAGATTATACCTATATTAAAGCTTAAAGATTTACACCTTGGGAGCAAAAACAATCAATCATAAAAATATCCGACCTTTGCAACTATTACTACCCAAAATATGTTCCAACGACAACCATGGTGCTACATGGCGGCGGCTGCGGTTTATGGTGGTGGTGTTGTTTGATGATCTAGAGGGGGAGATGGTGGCGACTTTTTTTATGTAAACTATTTACAAATTGACCCCCGTATTTACATTTAGGTTCTTTTAATCATTAACTGCAGGACCGTTGAAGGGGGTCAATGTAACAGTTTCACAGTGAATAGAGAATTAGAACACTTAAAAGATCAAATAGGGAACCGTAAGATGAAACAATAAACACAAGTAACAGGAACAATAAACAAGAATACTCAAATATGGTTTTCAAGAATAATGTATATTGCTCTCAAGTTCTTACAAGTGTTACAAAGCTTATCTTAAGATACAAGTACTTGAGATACTTTATACTACATCTTACCACCGGTCATACTTTGAAGGTCAGCTAGAAACACTAATCTAGATAACGAGATCAATGTAGAGTCAAAAGGCAGATTGCCTTTTGACATATACCTATGACATGCCATATGTCACATCCTTATCTATTACAAAATGGATAAAAGTATAAAAGTATAAAAGTAGAAAGTTACCAACAAAAGACCTTAATCTATAGTTTGACAAAAGTATGGACTTTTCACCAACTCATATAAGTTGGTGAGTCTATCAGAAGTGGTAGCGGAAAGTTATTCAGCTTTTGTCAAAAGGTGATTCAGAAAAAGCACGTCTTCTCTGTCTTCGGAAGAAATCAGTCTTTGGTTTCGGAAGACTTTGTCTTTGAAGCTTCAAAAGACTTTGTCTTTAAAGCTTCAAAAGACTTCATCTTTGGCTTCGGAAGACTTCATCTTTGGCTTCGGAAGACTTCATCTTTGGCTTTGGAAGATTTGGTATTTTCGCTTTGGTTATTTGATACTTAACATCATTCACTGAGTTGTGTCAAATCTTTTGAATTAACTTCCTTGTACTTCACATGTGCATGCTGAGAGCTCTAGTTGTTTTTTATTGCATGAGCCTCTAAGTGTTTTTTTCTTACATTAACGTTTTAATAACTAATTTATAATTAACATTTATTAAATTTAAACTCTTATGTTTTACTAATCAACTTTTTAATAGTTAAAATCATGTAAACCATTAAATAATACGTCTAATCATTTAACGATTAATTAACAAATGCTTAACCTCGTTTAATTAATTATTTTTTTTAATAATTAATTACCAATGATCAACCCATATTTAGTGATTCATAATGTGAAACCATTACAAATTATTTGTTGTTGTCCAATGTGTAACTCTTTGATTCGTACCTTGATAGTAACATTGACATTAACGATGATCGGACATCTAATGTTCAACACATAATCAACTCGATAGTCAATCTCTTCCACACCTTCAGTTGGAGAACTAATACATGTAAAAACGTTAACAAACAAATCAAAACAATTAAACAATAAATCATAGTCATATATCCAAGAAGGTGTAAACTCTCCATCCGTCTTGTTCTCATGAAGTCTATGTTAAACGACTCTGTATACAGTTTGGTCTTTCAACTATAAACACGATCTGCTACCTTTGTAACGAATTTCCAACAAAACCACTCATCAGCTTTTTTATCAAATTTAGGTTTAATGTCGTATGTGTGTAATAATGTGCAACAACATCCAAGAGCTTTAAAATATTTGACGCTTTATGTTTGAAGAAGATTTTATATTAGTCTTTTTCAATCGTTTGTTAGTTATGACACAATTTTGAGCATAACATGCAATGTTCACGGCTTCTGCTTAGAAAACAAAGGTAATCTTGCTCCAGATATCATTATTTAAACTGCTTCAATCAAAGTCCGATTGCATCTTGTTGCAAATTTCATTTTGTGAGTTACCTAGCACTGTACTATTGCCCAACTCGTCTAGAATCACAAAAATCATTTAAAATTCTATTACAAAAATTTGTCCTATTATCGCTACGAATGCACTTGATTTCATATCAATTTGGTTTTCAACCAAAATCGTGAACTAGATCAACAAAAATCATTTGAAATTCTATAGCTAAAAAGAATGCCAATGAAAATCTCAAGAAATCAAAGTCCGATTGCGTATTTCTACAAAACTCCCTTTAGAATTTTGTCTCTTATTGAAAACTAAGTTTATCCTTACGCTTAAACCAATAAAAAAACGCTTCTTGTTTGGATGAAAATAGACAAACCTTTGTTTTATTTATAACATTAGTTTCTGAAAACATAGTATGTTTTGAAAATTTATTAATTTAGTTTATCCTTTGATTATTAAATTGTTAACAATTTAACAAACTAAATCGATGTAAATAGTAACGTGTAATATGACTTGATTTTCCACAAATATAGCAACATCATTTTGGTGGAAATGAAAATTGACTCGGTTGGTCAAATCATGTTTTTTTAATAACATAACCAGTCCGTTGGCGATGAGCTTATGGATGAAGATCGGACACTATTTGTGATCCCAACTTTGTCTTACCTTCCTCTTGAATTGTCGATGATACTCGTCAAACATATCATAAAATTTGGCTTTCGTGTGTCGTTCATTTGACTTTGACTTCTTTTATCTTGGACCCTTTTTGACTCTTGGACCTTTTGTTTTCTTTTGGAATCTTTTCAGAACCTATCTTAAACACACTTGGTTTTGCACTATTAGAAACATTTGAAAAATAATTGTTAATGAATCCAGCATTTGATTACTTAAAAAATATTTACTTCCTTTCCAAGCTCTCCTTGAGATACAATCATTCCTAAAATCAGCTTTTAAGTTAGATTTGTCTTGTACCATATTTTTACCTTTTCTTTTAATTTTTAACAATACGTAAAACCTTGCCTTTAAGTTTCTCAGATTTCAAGTTTGATTTTGAACATCATGGTTTCAGATCTTATTTAGCACAGATACAACTTGCGACACATTAGGCACAACCTTGATTTAAAAAAGCGCTATGAGGCGCTGCTTTAAGCGTGAGACGCTAGAGGCATTTTGCCGAGCGCTTCGTTTCACCGAGGCGCCGTATGTACAAGAACCGCTCCGAAGCGGCGCCTCAGGAGGAAAGCGTGAGGCCGTATGGGGTAGAGCTTCATGTGTTTGGGCACAATCAGACTGGTCAAAGTTGGTTAATATTGAGCCGGCCCTTTTTATTAATATCAACTTCTGGTTCATCTCTCTCTGCTTTAATTCTTTGAAGCCCAACCCATTTAAACAAAATTAGAGTACTTTAAATTAAAACCATAAATTACAACTCCAGCCCCATCGGTTCTTCTCCAGCCTCTCGGTTCTTCGGGTCTTCTTCAACCCGTCGGTTCTTCTACAGCCTCTCGGTTCTTCTCCAGCGGCCAGGCGGCCCAGGCCTTCGGTTCTATTGCAGCGCCCAGTCCTTCGATTCTTACTCTTACTCCAACCCTTAGATCTTCAGCTCCTATTACCTTGTTTGTTGCTGTTGATCTTGAGGGAGATGAGGGGTGGCTTCTTGATAAACGATTGATTTGAGACACTTATTTATGTTTTTAAGATGTTTAATTATGTTCTAAACTTTAAATTCTAAGTATGTTTTGTGTTTATGATTATGAAGTGAAATGTACTAAGTATGTTTTGTGTTTATGATTATGAAGTGAAATATATCATGCATAATAATTTATTATTATTATTATTAATTTTATCGCCTCGCGCTTGAGGCGTGACGCCTCAGATTTTGGTACCAAAGCGCTTCGCCTCGCCTCGTGCTTTTTTAAACCAAGGGCACAACCACGTAACTACAAGGAATAACTTTGAAAATATCATCATTACTAAATTCTTCTAAGCTTCTAAAATTTGTTTTATTACATGTCTTTATATTATCATTTTTTAAGTTCTCATAGTCACTATCTAATTCACTATCACAACCTTCTACCAAATCCCTAAAATCGCATTCTTTACCACCCCATGGTTCACACAATAATTATTCAAATCGGAGTTAAAATTACATGAGTTCTATGGGTTAACAGTCGAATCCATTTTGGCTAATGTTTTTGGTAAGTCTTAGGCTTAGATCCCATACCATACCTCATGTATTTATCATCATTTTCATACGATGAAAGCATTTGTTTATAGTCATGATTAAATGGTGGAGCAATGTTGGTAAAACCAATATCACTTTTGGCACCATTAATCTTTTGAAACATCTAAAAATTTACCATAGTCAATAATAATTCAAACTTCTCAACAATGAGCTTATTCGAAGCTAATTTATCATTGATACAATTGATTTCTAAAGCGAGCTCATCATTTCTTTGCTTAGGATCAATTTAGCACATTTTTGTCATGATTAATAAGTTTTAATTGATAAATCGATTTGTTTAAACTGTCAATTTTATCTTATACAATTTTTCATCCGTTTTAAATTTTCGGCCAAAGTGTTGTAAATGTTGTAGTTCTAAGGTCAGATTTTCGTTATCAGCTTGATAACATTGAACTTTAAGTAGACGAGCGGAGATCATTATATACCTCAAATTTCAGTTCCGAAGTTTCTAGAGTTTCCTTCACTACTTCCACCATGAATGCTTTATGCACTATATGCTTCACTTTATCTTCAACAGTAACTTCTTTAACTTCCACAGTCTCAGCTTTCTAAACAAACTCAGCTTCAATAAGAACTCCTGCTTCCTCCATAATCTTAACATCATCAGGTTCCTCAATAACCTCAACCTCCTCTCAGTCAGTCGTCTATAACAATAGAAATGAGGATGGAAGAAGATAAAAGAATACATCTCATCTCGACTAAGTGTCCTTAAGTTCAAGTAATTATAATAATAGTATATATTCTTAACATGTTTATTATTTATATTTCACATTTTGCAGTCTACTAAGCTGGGACATGTCACTATTGTATAGTCAAGCACGTTTTTTGAAATTTATGTCTCTGTTTGAGTTCTTATCCACATTGTAGTAGTCTACAAATTGTCTAGATGCCCATTTACCTACACTCGATATATGTCTATGCTTAAGTTCTTAAAGTAATTTAGAACTTATATATATCATCATATGCCTTCATTATAAAAATTTTAAATTTCATATCCTGTCAGACTTTAAGGTTGTCGCATATATTTTTAAAGGGCTATCTAAAACATGAATACAAAATAATTAGCGTAACGGTTATATTAGTAATACAATATTTTTTTCACTTAAATAATGCAAACAAAAGGGGATTTCAAGATAGTTGAAAACGAAGCACTAACCTCTTTATATCTTTGTAGATCCAAAGAAAAATGGGTCAATAGTCTCTTCTCCTACTATTTTCAAGATCATTTGCAAGATTAATATCTTCGCTTTCCACATCTTTCAAGTATTCACTATAAGCTGGATCATAAGTACTCAAGATGCGCAAATACTTTGTTGACTCAGCATTGCGACCTACGCTTGCCAATGCACTACAAATCCAGATGAAATGTCAGGTCATTATGGTAAACTAAAAAGGTCATAATTTGTGAAAAGTAAGGTTAAACAACGATGTTGAATTGGTATAAGGTATGTTTCGGTCCCAAACGCCTGATAAAATGTTAATCCCACTAGGATGTAACAACCATGTATAGTAAAAGACAAGTATTAAACTTTCAGGGTTAAAAGTAAACTATAGTAAAAATCTAAAAGAAGCAAATGCGATTAAAAGGGAATAACCATAGGGGAGCCACCAACAAAGGACCTTTTTTTTGTTGTACCTTACGTATTCTAGAAAGAGAAAGAAAAGAGAGACAAATTTAGAGAGAAAGATATCAAAGCTAATGAAAGGTAAGATTTTTATGCTTGTAATCACATCATAATGTAGATCTATGCATGGAACCATGTTCATCGATCATTTGGAAAATGCTTAAAACGACAAAGTTATGATCATAATCTATATTATAGATTTGTGATCAATAAGAACGCCACTAACGAGCTTTAAGGATTTCTTCAAGCTTAAATCGGGTGACTTGTATATCCCACCTTGTGTTTTCATGATTTTGAGATGGGTATGTGTTAGGTCTAGATTGTATAGAACTAGATCAATTTTGTATAGGCTTAGTACTTGAACATCAAGTCTTGTAATTAACATTTGTAACAGTCAAAATATATATATATGTGATTTGAATCTATAGGTTAACCCCATATATGTATGTGTGTTGATTTGTGCTTTGACAGGAGAAACAATATTCTTGGGATGGATTTCATAAAATTGACTAAGTGTAGGAAACATCTACGGATGAACAATTTTGTTAATCCGTAGATATGTTTCATACAAGACCAAATGACCAAGTGAATGTTCCTGCAGATGATCAAGTTCCATGAAGTGAAGACTCATACGGAAGAAGAATCTTCTACGGAAGAACAACTTTGCTACGGAAGAGCAAATCATCTACGGAAGAACAAAAGATCTGCGGACGAGAAGATTGCTCCGGAAGAC
>BJCO01466736.1:0-10346 GCA_018326465.1 Flaveria floridana
GTAGCTAACCCGCATCACAGTTGAGCTAACGACAACATGGTCATGCACCTCCTATAAGCTTGCAAGACTTTCATTATTTTAATTACGTTCCACTTTTCTTTATCATTAATCTTTCACTTTGTTAATGATAATACTTGCATTTATGATCATAAACATACCACATAAGTCACACAATAATAATTATTATGGTCATAAGAACAACTTATAATAATACAATATAATAACAATTAAAACCCTAAAGTCAAACTTGGGTCAAACCTTAATCATTCTGTTTTTCTCAAATTTTCAGAAAAATAAGCTAAGTGTTCTAGGCGCATAAGCACTATGCAGGCGCATGAGGACTGTTTAGGCGCATTACAACTATGCAGGCGCTTGGGCTTACTTGGGCGTTTCAACACTTAGACGCATGAGCCATTTCAGGCGCATGGACACTATTTGGGCGTATGGGGTATGCTTAGACGTCTGAGACTAAGTCTTAGATGCATGGACTACTGTTCAGGCGCATGGACCAATATGTAGAAATTCTAAGGCAATTGTAGGCGCATGGGGTACTGTTTGGGTGCATGGGCCCTATTTGGACGCATGACCCGACTTAGAAACTTTTCTAAGGCAATTTTAGGTGCATGGGCCTTATTTAGGCATATGGCCAACCTGTTTGACATGTTTCTAACATATTTTCAGTCCCAATCATCATATTTACTTATTCTAAGCTTAATAACACTTTTCTAAGTATAAATAACACATAACAACCATAAAACATCATCATGCAAGCATAAAACTTACGGGTACACATGCATAATAATTATAAAACCTTTTTAATACATTTTCAGCCCGAAAGAATGTTTAAAACAAGTAAAATATGGGGTCTAGAACTCACCTAATGTAGTCTTCAAGTAAAACTCCACCAAACTTGAAGTTACCAAGAGATCAAACACCTAACAAGCAAACACACACCAACCAAACACATAAAACACATAATAATCGGTTGTAAGGTGGAACACCCCACAAAACCGAGGCAAAAACATAAGAAAACACTCACCAACAAAGATTTCAGCTTCTTCTCTTCTTCAAACCGAGAGGAACTTCGGTTTCTTCTTCTTCTTCTCCTTTTGGTCGAAAATGCAGATGTAGAAAAGGTGGTATGGGCGGCCATTCCCCATATATATAAAAACATTTGACTTTTTGTACTTATTTACACTTTTCCCTCTTTCACTTTCATCCCTTTTCTCTTCTTGCAAGATACTTTTTATTTCTTCTACTTATTGTTTTCTTTTTCTTTATCTTGATAAAATTTACGGGTGTTACGCTAATCCTTTGTAAGCTTTTGAACGATCAATATACAAATATTTTTCAGCATTTTGAGCACTTGCAAACCATACACACACAATAACACACTGATATCATAAGCATTAATCATGGGTTTCCGCACCATGTTTGATGTTTGTTGAATATTGATATAACAAATCTGCTATTATATTGTTTGAGAGAATAGAAAAGATCCTTGGGGAATTCATTATTATCACTAACATCATTCTGTTTTTCATTATGAGTTTAATGGATATATATCAATTTTATCAATTACCCATGGTTATTTGAAGAATGACGGGTTTCGGGGACGAAACCTCTTTAAGGGGGGTAAACTTGTAACACCCAAAATTCTAGATAAATAAAAGAAAATACAAATAATAAGAAAAGAAAAGGAGAAGTATCTTGAAAGAAAGATCAATGAACAAAAGTGGAAGGGGGCTTTGTGTAGAAGTACAAAAGTCAAATTACTATATTATATTATAGGGAATGACCGCCCATACTATCCTTTCTCATCCACTTTAGTGTTTCAAAAGAAAAGAAGAAGCAGAAGAGAAGAGTTTCGGTTTCTAGAGAGAGAAGTAGTCAACTTTGATCTTGGTAAGTAGATTTTTATATAATTGGCTTGGTTTTTGGTTGTATTTTTGATTTATGAACCGAGAATATATGTTCTTATTTGTTTCAAATGTATTCGGGTTATGTGTTCAAGGTGTTTTAACTGTTAAAACTCTATAAAAAGCCTGAATTCAAAGAAGTTGTTTCAAGACTGCAAAAGGTGAGTTCTAGACCCTGTATTCTTACATGTTTTAACATTTCTTGGGGCTAAAAATATATTAAAATGATTTTATAATTTTTAAGCTTGTGTACCCGTATGTTTTATGTTGTATGTTGATGTTTTATGGATGTTTATGTGATGATTATGTTTAGAATTGTATTAAGTAGCTTAGAATAAGATGAAATAACGTTTGGGATTGAAAATAATTGAGAAGTATGTTAAATAGGTTGCTCATGCGCCTATATAAGGCCCATGCGCCTGAAAATACCTTAGAAAGATCTAAGTGTTCCTCATGCACCAAAAAAGGGCCCATGCTCCTAGTCTTTTTGCCTTAGAAAATACTAAGTAAAGTCATGCGCCCAAACAGGGCACATGCGCCTGAAAATGTGCCTTAGAAAGTTAAGTATAGGATGATGCGCCCCTATAGTGCCAATGCGCCTGTATAGTTCATGCACCCAAGACTTAGAGGGAAAAAGGATTAAGTGTAAGGCCATGCGCCTGAATAGTGCTGATGCGCCTAAGCAGGGCTCATGCGCCTGCATAGTGTTCATTCACCTAGAATACTTAGAAATTTTCTGAAATTTTGAGACAAACAGAATGATTAGGATTTGACCCTAGTTTGACTTTAGGGTTTTAATTGTTATTATTATGCATGAATATGAGCTATTCTTATGTTCCATATTAAATTATTATTATGTGACTTTACGTGGTATGTTTGATCATGAACATAAAGTATTATCATTAATAAAAGTGAAAGATTAATGATGAAGAAAAGTGGAACATAAATGAAAGAATGTAAGTCTTACAAGCAAATGAATAGGAGGGGCACGACCATGTTGTTGTTAGCTCAACTGTATGTAGTTTAGCTAACCCAAAGGATGCATGCAGGGTCAGTCATTAAGACTGACAGGGACCCTTATAAAATACCCTAGGTGACTGGGTCAGCTTAGTGCATAATGTTCGTGGCCTATTTATAGACCATAGGCCCAGCATCAGCTTCGTGCACAATGTTCGGGGTATTGCACATTGGCCCGTAAGAAAGTGAAAGATAATGATAAAAGTATGAAATAAACGAATGTGTATAGTAAAGAATGAAAGAAAGTATTACCTTGATGTACGTACAACATGTGACCACATACCAATATAAAAGAAGTATTTTACAAAGGATGTTTTCATATATTTATACAAGGTATTTTACTACTTTTAAAACTAGAACTCACTCAGCAACGCTGACTTTTATATTTTTTCAGTTGGCAGGTAAATATTGCTGAGGATAGCACGAGGGTGAAGCTACTCAGCAGGGCAAGACTGACATCCATTCATGTTTTGATAATATTGTTGTTTTGTAATACATTTAAACAATCTTTTTGTAATCCATGAACCAATGATGTATTGCTTAACAACAGTAATTATAATGAAATGAATGGGCTTTTGTTAATGAAATTCCGCTTCCATATTTTATGAAATGTATACTATTATGTATGTTTAGTGCTATAATTGACCAATTGTGAGGTGCCCGGAATCTGGGCCTTACATGTCTGAATCTTTGGGATCTTGCCTTAAATGATGGAGATGCTACTACTTTCCCTTTATGTTTCATGAAACCTTGTCAGATTTGCTTGAATTGTTTGGAGATTTAATCTCACCATCAGACCTGCTTTTAGCAGTTGGTTTCAAGGAAACTTTAGCATTCTCAATCACTTTGATCTTTTCTATGATGAATTTCACCAAAGGAACAATTACTTTGACTGGACTCTTTTGTTTCTTGACGCTTGCATGTTTGTCTAGGCACTCTTTGAACTTAATTGGGTGACTAAATCTGATTTTATCCTCATTTGTTTTAATGTAAACATTTGGGTTATTTTGAAGATTGGTTATTTGTGAAACTAATGTTTTAGTTTCAGTAGATTTAGGTTCAACTGATTCAGATAAAATGAGTGGCTCAGGCATAACTGTGTAATTGTCATTGTATGGTGGAGGACATGAATTATATCCATTCTTGTCATGTCATTGGGCTCTTTTTGTAAGTCAAGTAAATCTTGTAGCTTGGCAAACGAGAATTGAAACTTTTCAAGTTTCACTTCAGTTGCTGATTGCTCAGCTTTGATTTTGGTCAACAATTCAGTTAGCCTCTCATTTTTATCAACAAGAGTATACTTTTCACCAAGCAGTTTTTCAATATCTAAAAGTAATGACTTGATTTTAATTTCAAAGATTTTCATTTCATGCCTTAAAATTTTAGTTTTTACTTTTTCTTCTTTTATTTTAGCAGCCAGTTTGTGATATGTGTTCTATGTATGCATGTAATTCATTAATGCATTTTTCACTACGAAGATTTGATTTTACCTCAGATGGCATGAAAGATGGACTATCATTGATGTGAGCCATGAGTGCATGATTTTGAAATTAAGGTTTGACTTCCCCTGTATACAGGCTCCAGTCACATACTCCATCTTGTCTGATGACAAATGTGTTTGAGGTTGATTGGCTGTTTCCATGGGGTTGCTGAGTGAGTTGATGCTGACTTTGCTGAGATGGTTGATGATGAAACAGATGCTGAAACTGATTTTGATGGCTTGATTGAGGGGTTGAGGTTGATTGAGAAGATGGTTGACTGTGTGAGCTTCTTTGGTAGTTGTTGTTGTTTTTGCGGGGTGCATTGCATTCCCTTTAGAAGTGACAAGTCATACCACAGTTGAAACATTTCACATTGGATTTGTCATAACCAAGCTTAGTGTTCTCATTCAAGCTTAGCTTCTTCCCCATTCTAAAGAATTTCTTTGCTCTCATAGTAATCATGGCCAATTGCCATTGTAAATCCATTTCTTCAACATCATCTGGATCCATTTCTTCCAGATCTTCTTGAATTAAGTGAGCTAAAGCGAGTCCTCCTCCCAAGTATGCCTCAAAACTTGTAATAAAGGCATTGTAAGTTGCCTTTTGTTCTTTAGATTTCTAATCAACAGGCATGCTAGTGGGGTTGGAAGTGGATATATTAGGAGATGATTGCTTGTGTTGTTGAGATGATGCAATGAATCCAGTTGTCATAGATTCTCTAGAGGACAGAAAATCATCCTCTTTAGTTATAAAGGCATTTTCCATAGAATAAGTTTCTGATGGGAATTTGTATGCCTCAATCACTTGAAGTCCACTCAAGTTTTCGCTTCTTTCATCCAACTCAAGAGCTTCATTTTTGGCTATCATGATGTGTAAACTTGTGCTCTCCAAATCAAGTGTATTTTTCAGCATGGTCACAATCTGCTTCCAACTTTCAGGCAGACTATGAAGCATTTTCTTGTTCATTTCTTTCTCCTTGTAAGTGACCCCTATTATCTCTAGATCATTTACCAATTGGACAAATCTATGAAGCTGTTTTGAAATAGATTCTCCTTTAGTGTGATGGAAGGTTTCATATTGATTAATCAGTTTGTCTTTGTTAATCTCAGTCACCTCACTGCAACCTTTACACATGATCTGTAATGCATCCCATACACCTTTTGCTATGCTATATTTTTCTAATCTTTTGAGGACATCCATCTTTAAAGCCTGAGTTAGAATGGAGTTGGCCTTAAGATCAATCATAATCTTCTTATAATCATCATCATCAAGATCTAGATTTGGATCCTCAATGGGGATTCTGACTGTCTTATATTATGCAGCTTGGTCAGCATTCAATGAAACTTGAATGTAAGGCCCTTTTTCATATTGATATCCAATAATCCAGATTTACACTTATAATATACTTCCTAAACCTGATTTTCCATTGCTTAAACTCAGATTTGTGTTTTAGTATTGGTGGTTTAGAAGCATGGCCAAGTTCAGCAAAGTTAATAGAATCTATGTTTAATAAACTAATTTTAGAATGTTTGAGTATGGTTGAGATTGATTTTATGTCTAATAATTCAAACAGTCCACACTTTTAGTATATTGTATGTCTTCTATGAATAGTAATAGCAGTAGGGTTTTTCGAATAGCAGCAGTTGTATTGTTTTGAGTCACTTTTGTTTATTTTATGTGGCTTTTGTTGGTTTTAGTCAAAGATCTAAAGTTAACTGATGAGTTTCAGTTTGTTTAACTTGAAGATCAGTGAAAGAAGATGAAGTTTTTTAGTATTTTTCAGCTGTATGCTTATTAACAGTAGAAACTTATTAACAAACAACTCAACCACTAGATCAATCGATTTTCATTCAAGATCCGAGCAGATCTTGAGATGAAGTCCGAGAGCAAAAGCTTCGATACCAATTGACTGGGTCCGAGAATTAAGTTATTTGTTGATGTGACTTCAACAAGGATCGAATATGATGATTGAGTCAATGATTAAGTAGCGGAAATAAATAATCAAAGAATAAAAAATGCTGAAAAGATACTCATAAATGCTTTGTATATTGATTGGTGA
This sequence comes from Flaveria floridana, assembly GCA_018326465.1. Classification (NCBI taxonomy): domain Eukaryota; kingdom Viridiplantae; phylum Streptophyta; class Magnoliopsida; order Asterales; family Asteraceae; genus Flaveria; species Flaveria floridana. The sequence continues at coordinate 6,477 of BJCO01466736.1, forward strand.
ACAAACAAGTTACAGTGGGTTCTAGGGTTTTCAAAACAGTGAAATGACAACCATAGAACCTCGTAACTTGAGTACTAGGAATCTTACAAACGAAAAACATACATATGTTGGATATTCTATTCTATTTATAGGTTGACATTAAGCCGGTACAAGAAGATTAAACTACCCTGATAACTATATCAAAATACTAGTCTAAGTACAAACGTCTTCATTAGCTTTTGTGCTTGAACATCCGCATTAACTAATAAATCTTGTTAATAACAATTCTATTAAATTTTATGAAGATGTTTCAGGATCTACTGGTAATACATTAACAGAAGATCCTGACCGAAGATTTGAGCTGAGAAGAACAAGTAAGAATACTACTTCAGCTCCAGTTGTAACTGACCCTACAAGTGAAGCTCCTATCAGCACAAATGAAGGAACTTCAAATGTATAAGGACATAGTAGTGGTGAAAGTGATCAAGAGTTTCTTGATGCTGACAACCACTCCATTGAAGACAACATCAATGATGTAACACACTCATTGGATCAAGCATCTCTTGATAAGTGTGCTAATATGGTGGGAGACACTTCATTGTCAGATCTAAACTTCTCAAATTTGGACTGCCTAATCAACTTGTTGTGATTCCTCAAACCACAAACATCATTGGAGATGTTGACAAGGGGTGAGAATAAGAGGACAAATCCATGATAAAAATGTTTGCCTATGCTCCTCCTTCTTGTCCCAGATAGAGGCAAAGAAAGTTGATGAGGCTTTGAAGGATGGAAGTTAGTTGAAGCATTGCAAGAGGAGCTGCTTCAATTCAAAAGACAAAAGGTTTGGAGCCCGTGCCCTCTTCCTTAAGGGATGACTATCATAGCAACCAAATGGGTGTTTAGGAAAAAGAAAGATGACAAAGGACTTGTCATCAAGAACAAGGAAAGACTAGTTGTTCAAGGGTACACACAAGAAGAAGGAATTGATTACACTGCTATCTTTGCTACAGTAGCAAGACCTTAAAGCTGTTAGGATATTCCAGGCGTTTGCTGCATCCAAGGACTTCAAGGTCTACTAACTTGATTTCAAGTGTGCATTTTTATACGGGGTGATTGATGAAGAGGTGTATGTCAAACAACCACCTGGCTTTGCAGACAAAGATCATCCTGATTATGTTTGCAAGCTTGATAAAGCTCTTTCTGGGCTGCACCAAGCTCGAAGGAAGTGGTATGAGACACTATCTCAGTATCTTTGTCAACATGGCAATAAGAGGGGAACTATAGATGGAACTCTCTTCATCAAAGGAATAGGAAATGACTTGATTCTAGTTGAAGTATATGTAGATGACATTATCTTTGGGTCAATTAATCTAAAGCTCTACAAAGATTTTGAGAAGTAGATGAAGAATAGATTTGAAATAAGTGCCATGAGCGAACTCAATTTCTTTCTAGGAATTCAAGTGAAGCAAGTTGACAATGGCATCTTCATAAGTAAGTCAAAGTATGTATAGTACATACTTACAAGATTCAACATGACTGAATGTAAGGCTGCAAAGACACCCATAGCCAGAAACCACTCCCTTGGACCTGATCTTTGAGGGGGAGTGTGTAGATGAATATCTTTACAGTGCTATGATTAGGTCTCTCATGTACCTTACAGCCAGTAAGCCTAATATCATGTTTTCTACATACATATATGAAAGATATGAAGCTAACCCCAAGATGTCACATCTAGTTGCTGTCAAAAGAATTCTTAGATATCTCAAAGGTGCTCCTAAGCTATGCCTTTGGTATCCAAAGAATTCTAACCTTAATTTTTATGCCTATATAGATAGTGACTATGGTGGCTGCAACATGATTAGAAAGTCCACACTAGGGGGATGTCAATTCCTTGGTTGAAGGATAGTCTCATGGCAATGCAAGAAACAATCCTGTGTACCTGCATCAACTGCTGAAGCTGAATACATTGCTGCTGCAAGCTACTGTTCTCAAGTACATTGGATTCAGAATAAGATGTTGGACTATGGATACAACTTCAAAGAGACTCCCAGCCACATAGACACCAACAGTGCTATATCTATCACAGAAATCCTGTGCAGTACTCAAGGACAAAGCACATCAACATCATGTATAATCTAATTAGAGATAATCATGAAAAAGGATTGATAAAACTAATCAAGATTAACACAAATGAAAAAAATGCTGATCTGTTCACAAAATCTTTTGATGAATAGAGATTTAAATATTATATATCAGCTATTAGGATGATTAACCTTGAATAGATTTTCTTAAAATTTAACCTATATTATTTATAAAAGGAAGGGTGTCTTACGTTGTTAAATTTATCACCTACATAAGCCCAGTTTATCTTGGGAGTAATCTTTTTCAAATGATATTCCTTAGCATTTTGAAAATTACCAAGTGCATTTTCTTTCGGAAGATAATAACATTGCCTTCGGAAGAATTTTAAGTCTTCAAATCACATAATTACTTAAAAGAGATTTACCTTTGGAAGAAATGCAATATTTCTTCCGAAGCCAAAATATGCTTCTAAGTACTTTTGTGTACTTAAAGAACAAATTTCTTCCGAAAGCAACTTCTTCCGAAACCAAATACTCTTTGGAAGAGAAAGTGCTTTAAGTAATTTTTCTTCTGAAGCCATTTTTCACTAAGCTTAGGAATATCTTCCAAAGTCAAAATTTGGCTTCTGAAGATTTTCACAAATCTTCCAAAAACAAATTACCTTCGGAAGAATTTCTACTTCCAAGAAAATTACCTTTTTGGGCACTTTATCTGAGGTGGGACCGACATTCGGACTTCAAAGTTTATCCTTTTGCATTAACTTTGTCTCAAGTCCATTTCATATAAATATACCCAATGGTTCCCCCTCTTTAACTATCTTCTTCATCTGCAACTTTTCTAAACCTAAATTCCCATTTCACCGCCTTTGTTCTTACCATTCTTTACCTATAAGCTACTACAAATGGCCAACCTTGATCGTAGAAACCAACCAGATTTCTCCATGCAGCTTCACAGACTTCAAAGGATGCAGCACCTTGTCTGATCTTCCATTCCATCCGGTGGTTGATCAGTGTAGATGAGCCTGAAGAGACTTGAGCAGCTAAACTTGCTCCCAAGGTTTCTTTGTTCTCGGAAAAAGTTGTCATCACATTTTCATCTGAAGCAGTCTCTTCTTGGAAGACTTCAAAGGATTCCTTTTGTTCCTTTGTTTGTTCTTAGGCTTGTTTTACGAAGCTATTTTCCTTTTGGAAGTATGAGTTTCTTTCGAAAGCAACTTTGCTTCGGAAACAAGCTTTCCTTTCTTCAACACTTGAACAATATGATAGGTTGCAAATGTTAAGCTTCCTTGACTCCTTCTTTATTAAGATTGTTTGCATAATATATCCCTGCAGGATTGTAGTAACAATCTTTGTCCACATGGTTATGCAAGCGACAGATTATGCATTCAATGTTAACTTTGATGGGGCATGCGAGCTACTGTTTCTTGTACTTCTTGTCTACTTCAACAGCCTTCCCCTTTAACTTTTGATTTTTCTGCTAGACAGGAGTACTGGTACTACACTCCTTTCCTGAGTCAGAGTTTCCAGCCACTTGGAATCCAGTTAAGATGAAAACAACCTTTCGCCTAGGGTCTATTTTCATCTTAGACTCAGCCACCTTCTTAGCAGCTTTCCTAGCTGCCCTGATCTTGTTCTTTTGGTCTTTGGTGGTCAGAGGTTCATCCTCAGGTATGTGGATGAGGTTTTCTACTTTATCCTTCATTGTGGTGTGACCACTATTAAATCATTCTTCTTTTAAAAAGGGAGTGGATCAGTAGTTGGAACCTCTTGCTCATTAGTTCCACACCTTGGCTGTCTTATAGACACGTAA
>BJCO01466739.1:0-14918 GCA_018326465.1 Flaveria floridana
GAAAGTGATTACATCATTAAGACCTCAACCATGGCAACCCAGCCCATTGACACTTCATTTGAAGCTATCAGTAGGTAGGGGAAAACTAGTAGCCAAAAACAACAAGCTTGTGATGAGAAAGAAGACTTATCTCCAATTATCTATCCCCCAATGATTCTTCTACTAAATATGAGGGGAATCTTAGACTAAATGTGCAAAAACTGTCTAAAACATGCACTTATTTAGTCTCCAAGGTTAGTCACTTGGAATCTGAAGTGACTACCTTGCAAAGAAAGGTCATGATCAATAACTTAAGATTTCTAATCTCAAGGAACAACTAGTTAGGTGACCTTTCAGAAGGATTCAACTAGGATCACAAGAACCTGAGGATGTAATTGACTTAACCTCCAACTCACCTATGCAAGTGGGTGATGCTACCAAAAAGGGGGAGGAAGTTGTTATAATCATAGAACCTGGGAGTTCTTCTCAGAGTATGGACATTAAGGACTCACTAACCTCACTTGCAATTGTCGACACTCAGCAACCTTCTCAAATTTACATTGATGTAGAGTCACTTATTCGGAGTTTATTTGGGGAGATTAGACCAAAGGCAATGCCATACAAGGTTTGGAACCTATGTCCTCTTTCTCATGGGAAGACGATCATATGTACCAAATAGGTGTTTAGAAATAAGAAAGATGATAGAGGACTTGTCATCAAGAACAAGGCAAGACTGGTTGTTCAAGGATACACACAAGGAGAAAGAATTGATTACACTGATGTTTTTGCTCCTGTAGCACTTGAAGTTGTTAGGATATTCCTAGCGTTTGCTGCATCCAAGGACTTCAAGGTCTACCAACTTGATATCAAGTGTGCATTTTATATGGGGTGATTGATGAAGAGCTGTATGTCAAATAACCACCTGGCTTTACAAACCCAGATCATCCTGATTATGTTTTCAAGCTTGATAAAGCTCTTTATGGGCTGCACTATACTCTAAGGAAGTGGTACGAGACACTATCTCAGTATCTTTGTCAACATGGATACAAGAGGGGTACTATAGATGGAGCTCTCTTCATTAAAGGAACAGGAAATGACTTGTTGCTGGTTCAAGTATATGTAGATGACATTATCTTTGGGTCAACTGATCCAAAGATTTGCAAAGGCTTTGAGAAGATGATAAAGAATAGATTTGAAATGAGTGCCATGGGAGAACTTAATTTCTTTCTACGAATTCAAGTGAAGCAAGTTAACAATGGCATTTTGATAAGTCAGTCAAAGTATGTACAAGGCATACTTATAAGATTTAACATGACTGAATGTAAGGTGGTAAAGACACCCATAATAAGAAACCACTCCCTTGGACCTAATCTTGAGGGGGAGTGTGTAGATGAACATCTTTACATGCCAATGATTGGGTCTCTTATGTACCTTACTGCCAGCATGCCTTATATTATGTTTGCTACATGTATATGTGCAAGATATCAAGCTAACCCCAAGATGTCACACTTGGTTCTGTTAAAAGAATTCTTAGATATCTTAAAGGTGCTGCTAAGCTAGGCCTTTGGTATCTAAAGAACTCTGACTTCAATCTACATGCCTATAAGATAATGACTATGGTGGCTGCAACATCATTGCAAAGTCCACATCTGGGGGATGTCAATTTCTTGGTGGAAGGATAGTCTTATGGTAATGTAAGAAACAATCATGTGTATTTGCATCAACTGCTGAGGCTGAATACATTACTGCTGCAAGCTGCTGTGCTCAAGTACTTTGGATTCAAAATCAGATCTTGGACTATGGATACAACATCAAAGAGACTCCCATCCACATCGATAACAACAATGCTATCTCTATCATAGAGAATCCCGTGCAGCACTCAAGGACAAAGCACATCAATATCAGGTATCATCTAATTAGAGACAATCATGAAAAAGGATTGATAAAACTAGTCAAGGTTGACACAAATAATTAATATGCTCATCTGTTCACAAAAATTTTGATATACGTAGATTTAAATATCTTATATCAGCTATTGGGATGATTAACCTTAAATAGATTTTCTTAAAAACTTAATCTATATTATTTTTAAAATGAAGTGTGTGTCCTAAGTTGTCTAAATTAATCACCTACATAAGCTAGGTTTATCTTGGGAGAAAATTTTAAAATGATGTTCCTTGGCATTTTGAAAAATTACCAAGTGTAATTTCCTTCAAAAGATATTAACATTAACTTCGGAATAATTTTAAGTCTTCAAAACACATAACTGCTTAAAGGAGATTTACCTTCGGAAGAAATTTCATATTTCTTTCGAAGCCAAAATATGCTTCTAAGTACTTATGTGTATTTTAAGAAAAAATTTCTTCTGAAAGCAATTTCTTCCGAGACTAAATACTCTTCGGAAGAGAATTTTGTCACACCCTCAAAATCCACGTGCGGGGTTTTACCACGAGACGTGTGAACTAACCAGGATCCCAGTCATTAGTTACTTAGAATGATGCTATATGCAACATTTAAATAAAATGCAATCAGAGTTTAAAGCTAAAAACTATGCGGAAACGTTTGTAAATAAGTTAAAGTCAAAGTACTGAAAATGTAAATTAGCCAAACATGCGCCAAACCATTAGTTTAAACTTATAAATAGTAAAACAGATGTCTTGACACTATATGAAACTTTGCAAAGCATGCTGGAATGTGATGTTCTCCTACTGGCGGCCAGAGTTAACGACCTGAGAATAGCATACTAAAAATGTCAACACAATGGTTGGTGAGTTCAAGAGGTTGCGTTTAACATTAATAGTAATAATTATAAAACATAAGAGGTGCATTGAATTAGATAGCTAATCTAGATTCACAAGTAATAACAATAGTGATTTCGTGATCGAAGCTGACATGTGTTTCGTTTGTTTGACTCCCTTCACAACCTACCAAGTTGTGAAATGTTTGTATTTAGGACAATATTGCACCCGTTTGATCTCGAGTCACACGGGTGGGGCTAAGTCAGGTCCAGTAGTACTATCCAGCATTTCCCGCTAGTTACAAATATTAACGGTCTGAAATTGTGAGGACTTTCAAGGTAAATTACACTATGTTACACAATACATAACTTACAACAGTAATGCGTTTGTAAACAAGTATCTATCTCCCCCAAAAGAGAGAGTGTTTAAAAGTAAGGCATAAACTCACATGGTGCGTAACGAACGATAATAAAAGCTAACAGTAAGTGGAAAGACAACCTTCAGAGGTTACCTAGAACACACAAGTACATAAGTACGTGTACTCAGAAAACTTAACATCCTAGGTGCTTAATAAACATGTTGACCCAAGGTTCTAAAAACCAAGACACATTTGACCTAGTTGACCCATTTGACCCATTGGTGACATATTAGTTTAATTCCCATTTAATCAAGTGTAGCAATATATCATACTTGATAATCATACAAGTAATCCATGTATATCCCATCCTTAACTCTAGTTCTAACAAGATCCTTACACTACTTCAGTTTAGCATAATCACATTGATCACCAGTTTCATACAAATCAACATTCATAACAATGATCAGTTCCATTCCTAATCATGACTTCCCAGTCACATACAATAAATCCATGTTATACATCTTAAGTCTTATCAACAACATCATTCATTATATACAAATTTGGTATAAAACATCATACTTGTATTCATGCACATTTTCCAAGCAACTTAGATTCTTCCAACTAGTTCATCAACCATCCAAACAACCCAATTAACATAATCCAACACATTAGACATCATCAATAAATATCCTAACATGATCCTAGCATCATAAACATGTCCATTTCATAATATCCAATGATCTTCCAAATTAAAGTTTCCCTTTTAGGAAAGTAACATCTTAAAATCAATCCAACACTCAATTCTTTCATGAATTCATCAATAACATGCCGAATCAAGTCCATATTAACATCTAGACATAACCAACATCATCAAATCATCATAGTTCACAAATCTCATATCCAAAAGTTTTTACTAATGGCAAGGTACGAACTACATGATCAATTCTTGGATTTCTAGCATAATTATCATAATCCCAACATTCATACAACATCATTAACATCCTAACATCATCAATTTGTCATCAAATCATCAAGTTCATGAAATAAAGTTACTATTATTAGTAAGGTATGAACAACGTAAAATCATGGATTACTCGCACAATCACCCTAGATTAACCTTCATACAATCTAATTAACATCATATCATCATCAAATCATCATCAATTTCATCTCTTCTACACATTTCGAATTAGGGTTCATCATACACCAAGAATAATGAAAACAATGAAAATGTATCCTTTTAAACATGTAGAAATCAAGATTGGAACTTGCTAACACCTTGGAAGCACTTGGTACTAATCAAAATTGAATAGTTCTTATTGTTCTTGATCAAATTCGCAAAGGATGAGAGGGGGATGGAGTTCGGCCGCAATGAGGGGGTTTGGGGGGATTAGGGTTCTTAATTTTGGTAATACTTAGTTTTAGCACAATTATAAAATAAACCCCATTGTTTATATTTTATAAAAACTAATCTTTTTAATATTTTTTAAATAGTTTTAACTACAAAATACAAATATTATTAATCAATAATAATTATTATATACATTCTCAATTAATCACAAAACAAATGGAATATATATTACATGTAGTCACGTTATCGCGTAAAATTCACATATAATATTTAAAATCAATAAATTCATAAATCATATAAACCCAAACTAATAATCAACATTATTTGTTAAATCATTATCTAATTATCATATATAATTGTTATTAGGTCACCAACGTTCAATGACAACTAGTGTGTGCTCACGACACGCGTATGCAAGACCTAACGTAACTAATGGAGTTTGTTAATGGAAAATTACCGGATGTCACATTATCCCCATGTTGAAAGAATTTTCATCCCAAAAATTTCATTACATGGTTGAGTTACATCACTGGTCTACTGCATTGGCATAAAGAGATCATGTGAGTTTTGAGTGAGTTGTGACATTATCCCCATGTTGAAATAAAATTCGTCATAAAATTTTGTCATTACCTTCGGCGGGAGTGGTTGTTGTTTTGAACAGATGAGGGTACTTGAGCTTCATCTGATTCTCGCGTTCCCACATGAACTCTGGTCCACGTTTCGAGTTCCAACGAACCTTGACGATTGGGATTTGGCTTTGTTTCAAGGTCTTAACCTCTTGGTCCATTACCTCAACCGGTTCTTCTATGAATCATAGTTGTTCGTCGACTTGTACTTCCTCGATAGGTACAATCAAAGTCTTGTCAGCTAAACATTTCTTCAAATTCGAGACATGGAACACATCACGAATTCCACTCAACGAATCAGGCAACCTTAATCGGTATGCCACCAGGCCAATTCTTTCGATGATCTCGAATGGTCCAATATACCGTGGGTTAAGTTTCTCTCGTTTCCCAAAACAAATTACGCCTTTCCATGGTGAGACCTTTAACAAGACTTTATCACTGACTTGAAACTCTAAGGTTTTCCTTCGTCTATCCGTGTAGCTCTTATGTCTGTCTCGGGCTGCTGCCATACGATTTCTTATTTGTACTATCTTCTCAGTGGTCTCATGTACCAATTTAGGGCCAGTTAATTGACTATCACCAACTTCTGTCCAACAAACTGGTGACTTACATTTCCGCCCATACAGCGCCTTAAATGGTGCCGCTTGAATACTTGTGTGGTAAATGTTGTTATTGGAAAATTCCACCAAAGGTAAATGAACTTCCCAATTATTACCAAAATCGATTACACACGCTCGTAACATATCCTCCAGGGTCTGTATAGTGCGCTCACTCTGTCCGTTAGTCTGGGGATGATATGCAGTACTCATGTCTAAGAGTGTACCCAGAGATTTCTGTAGCGACTTCCAGAAATGAGAAGTAAAGTCAGTGTGACGATCAGAAATGATCGAGATTGGAACTCCATGCTTATCCATTTTATCTGTTTCTTTGATTGCCAAGAAGTGAGCAGACTTAGTCAACCTATCCACAATTATCCATATTGTGTCATAGCCACTAGGAGTCCTGGGTAATTTGTTAATAAAATCCATAAAAATCTGCTCCTACTTCCATGAAGGATCTTGGGTGGTTGTAGTAACCCAGATGGCTTTTGTTACTTGACTTTGACCTTAGAGAAGGTTAAACACTTGCTCACATAGGTATCTATATCAGCCTTCATGTTAGGCCACCAATAGTGCGCCTTAAGGTCATGATACATTTTGTCCAAACAGAGATGTCTTGAGTATTTGGATTTGTGCGCTTCACTCATAACCATCCCTCAAATTCCCATAGGCAAGTACCTAAAATCTATCCATGAAGTAACGAATCATGTTAGCTTTCACCTCAAGCTGTTTGTCCATCCCACGTAACGACTCACACCAAACATTTTCTGGTTTTAACGCTTCTGTCAGTGCTTCCTTAATTTGTTCAGGAAGTTGAGTGCTGATAGTAAGCTATAAAGCTCGCACTAGTCTAGGCTTAGTTGTTTCTTTCCGGCTTAGAGCATCGGCAACCACGTTTACCTTCCCTGGATGATACTTGATAGCAAAATCATAGTCATTCAGTAATTCCTCCCAGCACCGTTGCCTCACATTCAGTTCCTCTGGTCAAAGATATGCTGAAGACTCTTATGATCAGTGTTAATAGTGTATTTGGTATCGTACAAGTAATGTCTCCAGACCTTCAAGTCAAAAACCACTACACCTGATTCCAAGTCGTGGGTGGTATAATTCTTCTCATGTACCTTCAGTTACCTTGAAGTGTAGGCTATCACCTACCTTATCTCGCTGCATCAGGACACAACCCAGTCCTTGAATGGATGTATCACAGTACACCACGAAATCATCCATCCCTTCCTATAGTGCCAGTATCGGTGCACTGCAGAGTTTCTGTTTCAACAACTGGAAAGCCGATTCTTGACTTTCTCCTTGTTTAAACGCTATACCTTTATGTGTCAAGTCAGTGAGGGGTTGAGCAATCTTGGAAAATCCCCCAATGAAGCGTCGATAGTATCCCGCCAATCCAAGAAATTGACGTATCTCACTAGGTGTCTTAGGAACCGTCCAATTCTTGTTTTCTTACACCTTTGTAAGATCTACATGGATTCCTTTCTCATTCACAATATGACCCAGAAACTGCACCTCTCGTATTCAGAAGTCACACTTAGAGAATTTAGCATATAGTTGCTCCTTCTTCAACAATTCTAATATCAATCGTAGATGGTCTTCGTGTTCCTCCTTGGTCTTGGAATAGATCAATATGTCATCGATAAACATAATAACAAAGTGATCAAGGTAGGGTTTGCACACGTGGTTCATGAGATCCATGAACACTGCTGGTGCATTAGTTAACCGAAATAGCATGAACAAGAATTCATAATGACCATAGCGGGTCCTGAATGCCGTCTTCGAGATGTCTTCTTCTCGGACTCGCAACTGATGATATCGAACAGATCATCAATACGAGGTTTGGGGTATCGGTTCTTGATTGTTACCTTGTTCAACTCCCTATAGTTAATGCACATCCGAAAGATACTATCCTTCTTCTTAACAAAAATGACAGGGGCTCCCCAAGGTGATGAGCTAGGTCAGATGAAGCCCTTATCTAGCAGCTCTTGAAGTTATGCAGACAACTCTTGTAATTCATTCGGTGCTAATCGATAAGGTGCTCTAGCAATTGGGGCTGCACCAGGAGTCGACTCAATTTGAAATTCCACTTGATGATGAGGTGGTAATCCATGTAGGTCTTCTGGAAACACCTCTGGAGAGTCATGAACCACTAGAATATCCTCCATCTTCCTTTCCTATTACTGATTGTCAGTTACTAAGGCCTATATAGCTAGTCGACCTTTACGTAGCATCTTCTACACTTTCATGATTGATATCATGCCTATCACAGCACCACTCCTTTCACCCTTGATCGAAAGAATTGCAACATTTTCTATAGGAATAAGCACAATCTTCTCATGGCACACTACCTCTGCCTGCTTCCTAGATAGCTAATCCATTCCCATAACCACATCAAAGCACCTGAGTGTAATGGGTATAAGATCTATGTTAAAACATGTCTGTCCAGTTCTATCTTACAACCCTTGTGAACATGCATGATGTGAATTTGTTTACCATCAGCTAACTCTACGGTATAGGTGATATCCAAGCTAGAAGGCATATCATTCATCAGAATACTGAATTTAGTGGAAATAAAACTCTTATCGGCTCCAGTGTCAAATAATACAGTAGCAAAATGAACATTAACAAGAAATTTGCCAGTAATAGTAGTAGGGTCGTTTAAAGCCTCACCTGAACCCATAACGTAGGCTCTTCCCTTAGCTCCACCATTATTTCCACCATTGTTTTCACCATTCCCTGTATTGTTGTTGTTGTTCCCGTTGTTTCCCGTATCATTGCCATTTTTCCTCAGCTTATGGCAATTCCTCTTATAGCGCCCTTCTTTCCCACAGTAAAAAAAACCCTTAAAGGTCTCCTGTGGGTTACTGGGGCTTCTTTATCATCTTACCACATAAATCCTTCACCTCGTGTCCCAACTTTCCACACCTTTGACATTTGAAGTAATCACACTGGCCGATATGATGGTAGTTGTAACGACTACACTTAGGACACCTCCCCATGTATCCTCCTTGTCCTTGGTTCGTAGTGGCAGTTTGATTGAAACCTCAGTTGTTGTCAAACTTCCTCGTTTGTTGTTGATGTTGTTGTTGCTGCTGGTTGCCTGAAGTTGATCCTTTGTTGTGTGGATCATACCACTTGCGTTTATTATTCGGTACACTTGCCACCACTGGTACACTAGCGACCGCAGCCCGTTTTGGCAGTTTACCTTGTTCCACCACCTGGTCGGTCAACTTATGAGCCAACCGAATCGCTTACGGAATGGTAGTAGGGTTGGAGGCAGTGACCATGCTTTGGAATTCAGGAACCAAACCACGTAGATATAACTCTATTATTTTGTGCATCAGGGTCACCATCCCGGAACATAATGTTACCAACTCGTGAGACCTGGTAGTGTAGGCCTCAATCTCAGAACCTTGAATCGTTAACTGCCATAGCTCCATTTACATTTTTAGCACCTCATCACGAGGGAAATACTCCTCAGTCATCATTGCCTTAAACTCATCCCATGGTAAGTCGTTGGTAATCGCTTGACCTAACATTTGAACCTGGGCATTCCATCAAGAAAGTATTGTGCCCTCGAGAGTCCCGGTCGCGTACTTTTCTGGGTCAACCAGCGGGCAGTTGCATTTGCCGAAGACTGATTCAGTCTTCTCGAACCAGGCGGTGGAACAAGGTAAACTTCCAAAATGGGGAAAGACATTCGAACTTCAAAGTTTATCCTTCGGAAGATTTTCACAAATCTTCCGAAGACAAATTACCTTCGGAAGGAATCTTAACTTTTAAGAAAACTACCTTTTTGAGCACTTTTTCAGACGTGGGACTGACATTCGGACTTCAAAGTTTATCCTTTTGCATTAACTTTGTCTTAAGTCCATTTCATATAAATATACCCCAACGGTTCCCCCCTCTTTCATTCTCTTCTTCATCTGCAATCTTTCTAAACCTAAAATCCCACTCACCGTCTTTGCTCATATCTTTCTTCACTACAAAGCTACCATAAATGGCCAACCTTAACCATAGAAACCAACTAGATTTCTCCATGCAGCTTCATAGGCAACACAATCAGGTTGCTCTGTTAAACTCTGAGAAAGATCCAAGTTTCTCATAGGTTTGTTGCTTTCTTTCACTCTCAAACTACTTCACCTCCCTTACCATTCATCCTCCACTTCATGAGAAACATCTTTTGGATTTTTGGAGGACCTGTCAAGAGGTCACCATGGATGGGGAGAAGGCACCGTCTGCCACAGTACAGGGGAGGATATTGTTCATCACTCAAGCTTCTATTAACTCAAACTTACAGGTGGATGAAAAAGAAGGTGAAGTGTACTTTCCAAAATCTACTGTAAATCATTATTTTGAGCAGATGGGCTATGAAGGGGACTTCTCAATTAGAACCTTCAAAATAATGAGAAAGTCTACTGTGGGCTTCTCGATGGTAGAAACAGCCCTGATCCAAAAAATGTTAGAGCTCATTGCTCAAGGTGACAACCTAGCAGCACTAGCTAGTGTTGAACCCATACCTTCCACTTCAACAACACCCACACAGCAGCAAACAACCCTCACCTACCAAAAAAGATCCAAACAAACCCCTGCACAGGTTACTCAACATATGCAGGTCCCCATATCACCACCCATACAGGAAGAAGTGGACACTGGAGCTCCCACTTCTCTTAAGGTGCAAACCACTCCCATCTCAACAAGAATCAGCCATGAGGTTCCTCATGCTCAGGCTGATGAGCTCATGACCCAACAAGCCTTAAGCCTTCACTCAGAGTGTCAACACTCTAGTGAATAACCTTTAAGGGAAAGTTACCATCCCCAGCCTTTAGACTTAAATCAACTCATTCCTAGCCTAGAATTCTATGATGATGAAAATATAGCACTCGATGAATATCATGAGTCTCTCTTCTCTTCCTCTGCTTAAGGAGAGATGAGTGCTCCTGTGTCCCCTATATCTAGCCCACATCATCCACTCCCAACTGAGGTGGATCTTCCTGAACTTGTTCAGGAGATCCATATGGAAGAGGCTCTTAATTTGAAAGTGATTACATCATTAAGACCTCAACCATGGCAACCCAGCCTATTGACACTTCAACCGAAGCTGTCAGTGAGCAGGGGAAAACCAGCAACCAAGAACAACAAGCTGGTGATAAGGAAAAAGACTTAGGTCCAATTATCTCATCCCCAGTGATTCTTCTACTGAAGATGAGGGGAATCTTAGACTAAAGGTGCAAAAACTGTCTAAAACATACACTTATTTAGTCTCCGAGGTAAGTCACTTGGAATCTCAAGTGACTACCTTGCAAAGAAGGGTCAATGATCAACAACTTGAGATTTCTAATCTCAAGGAACAACTAGTTAGGAGACCCTTTAGAAGGATTCAACCAGGAACACAAGAACCTGAGGATGTAATTGACTTAATCTCCAGCTCACCTATGCAAGTGGGTGATGCTACCAAAAAGGGGGAGGAAGTTGGTACAATCACAAAACTTAAGAGTCCTTCTTAGAGTATGGACATTGAGGACTTACCAACCTCACTTGCAATTATCCAGACTCAGCAATCTCCTCAAATTCACATTGATGTAGACTCACTTATCCGGAGTTTATTTGAGGAGGGTATACAAAGGGAAATGTCACACCCACCTTTTAGGACTGTAAATAAAATACATGGGTGGAGGTATAATGCTGAAAGAAGAGCCCTCATACTACATAGAGTTCCAGGACAACAAGAGGTCTTCAATTTTCAAGACTTGAACTACTATGACAACCTTTCTCTAGTCAATATGCCACTTGCCAACACAAGTCAAAACAGGCAAGCTGACATACTAACTGAGAGAATTCAAGACAGGTTCATAGAAGAACTCAGACATAGAAGAAGAAAATTGCAAGCAGGCAATGTCACTGGTTAACTGGATGTTGAGGTGGACCCTAAGATTAGTTTCAAAGGGGAATCCTTGACCGAAGGCCCAATGACCGAACCTATGAGCATTGTCATAGAGTCGAGCACTTCAACATCTTGTACCCTTAGTGATGCACCAATTGGTGAAGGTGTTTCACAACCTCTCTCTTGCCATAGCCTGACTGCTGAATCAGGCAATGAAGGCCAAAGCTCTCTCTACCTTGAGTCACTAAGGCCTATGAGTGACAAAGGGAAAGAAAACTGAATCCTGAGGAGGAGAAAAGAGAGAGGAAGAGCAAGCTACGAGGAGAGAGTTCAGCTGGTTCCTCAGGCTTCATGGAAGCTGTAATCAGGACAGCCCCAAAGCCAAACACTCAAAGTGATAAGTTGAGGGTTGGCAGATTGAACTATCTGCGAACCAGAAACTACAACATTGATGAAGTCATCTATCTTCTCTTAGAAGAGTTAAATGAACTGGAAAACTTTGAGCTGACCAAAGAAAGAAAGGAGGCAGAGGATGAAGAGTTGCTCCTCAGAGTTAAAGAAGAAAGAAGACAAAAAAGACTATACAAAGATGCTCCTCCTCTCTCTCCAGTTCATGAAAGTCCTGAAAGAGAGACTGTGACAGCTGAACCACCTTAGGTAGACAAAGAAGCTGATAGACAAAACATGATCAACTACCTAAGTGCCACATATCTCTACCAGGCATCTGCACTTCTTCCCCTCTTTTTTGGATACATTGAATTTGAGTATCTTAAGCATCTTGAAATACAATTCATAAATGAACAAAAAACTGCTAAGAGAAAAAAGAGGGAAGAAGCTGCAAAGTCAAGGGCCATCATCCAAAAAAGCCAAAAGAAGTCTGCTGATAGACAAAGGATGATGAGCTTCTTGAATCTGTATGGATTCTCCGGAAGGAGGATTGGTCCAATGTCTCTATCCACTATGGATGAGCACATTAGGATGATCAAGCAGAAGATTAAAAAGGGAGAACTTATGGATTGCATTCTCTACCAAGCCAAGCTCCTCCTGAGGTTGAGGTTAAGGTTAAAGCACAGACAATACAACCTGGACTTTCAGCTGCTTCACATCCAACTTCATCTTCTGATCCACAGCAGGGTTCTACTCTCTCTCCTTCTGAACCTGTGAGGGAAGAGGACCTAACTGAGAGAGGCACAACAGAACAACATGGTACTCAAGATCAGCCTTCTTAGTTAAACACTCCAAAAAGGAAGAAAAGGATGGTTGTAAAGAAAGTAATCAAGAAGAAAAAGACATCCACTTTGAAACCTCAAGATGAGTCAGAACATCCTGAGGAGGTGCAACAAGAAGCTGATCAACCAACTCATACCATAGTACAGCCTCTTACAGCTGGAAGACTTATCCTGTCTTCGACTTTTACTACTAATTCAGACAGATGTTATGTCATTAGAGATCAAGGTGGTGAAGATGTCTACTTCTTGCAAGACATACTTGATCTACCTCTGCATGATCTCCATGACATGAGAAGATATTATAAAAGTCTGAGGAATCCTGACCAACTGATAAAGAAAGGAATGACCCTTGATCCGAATGTGGATAATCAATTGAAGATCAATCTTCTTAGTTTTGGTAGCAACAGCCTAGGGGGAGTTTGTAAGGTTTATATAGAGGCTGATGTAACCAAAGCAACCAAACCGCTTTCTGCATGCATGCACTAAGTACCGAGTAGAACTGCTACGGAAGTTTTATACTTTGCATGAGAATTATACTAAGTATAAAATCTTCCAAAACTAAAATTTCCTGCGGAAGCTTTATGCTCAGCATAAGAAATATTCTAAGTATAAAGTCTTCTGAAGCCAAAGACCAAATCTTCCGAAACTTCAAAGACAAAGTCTTTCGAAGCCAAATGAAGTGATGACTTATTTCTTCCGAATACTTAGAAGAACATGCTTTTCTCTGATGTACTTTTACAAAAGCCAACCAACTTTCTGCTGTAACTCTGAATACTCACCAACTTGCATAAGTTGTTGAAAAGGTCCATGCTTTTGTCACTGTACATTAAGGTCTTTGTCTGTAACTTTCTACTTTATGTACTTTTATCCTTTTTGTATTATATTAAGATGTGAGCTATGACATGTCATAGTTACTAGTCAAAAGACAATCCGCCTTTTGACTCATATTGATTTTGTTGTCTTTCAATGTTCCAACTGGCTTTCCAAGTATGGCCGGTTGTAGGGTGTAGTATAAAGTTTCTCAATGTCTTATAACTTATTTCTTATGCATTGTAACTCTTGTAAGAGAACTTGAGATTAATATACGTCATCCTTGAAAAGCTTATACATATTGTTCTTAAGTTCTGTCTCTTTACTTACTTGTGTTATTTGCATCTTAACTCTTAAACCCTGGTTTCCTATTTGATCTATTAAGTGCTCTAACACTCTCCTCATTATAAGATGATTGTATTGATCATCCCTTAACCGGTCCTGCAAAAAATAACAAAAAAATATAATACAGTTTAATTGTTTTTCCCCGCTTTTCACATCCACCTAAACATATTACGTATGAACAAATGTATTAGATAAAAACAACCTTCGTAAATTCTCGGAGTAAAATCAACAAATTAACAGAAACATCAGGCTCTTAAATATAATAAGAGATTTTGTCTTTTTATTCGACTAGCATCAGTATATCTCGTGGTACGCAGAGGGGCTATCTTTTTTCCGTACATATAGTCATAAAATAAAATTGTAACTTTAAAAGAACTAGTTGAATTCTGCCTCGCGCGCTGCGTGAATATTTTAAAACCAATAATCACCGGTACAACCCTAGTTTCAACCCTTGGCTCAGATCCGGCTTCTCATTATGGCTGCAAACCAAACGTGGTTGCCACACCAAAACAACGGATTTTTTTTAAATCATCACAGCCATCCTATGTAATACTGCTTTGGCTGATCAACTCACGGTGTCAGGCTGCAAACCATCTACATATGGCTGTCACACCAGGACAACAACATATTTTTGGTTTGACCATCATTGCCAACGAATTGAAGCCAACACGATGCAGCACAACGACAAACATAGCTTTGGTTCAGACCTGGTCATTGCTTCTAGATGAAAACCATCTACCAATGGTTGCCATGCCAGAACAACAACCTGTTTTTGGTTAGATCATCACAGCCAATAAACAGCCTAAAATAAAGCAACAATGTGTGATCCAGTGAATCAAAGCCACCAACATCAGGCAGATTCATGAACAAATGGAAAACCCAAATCAACATCAAACATTAAAGGTCTGTAAGAATCAAAAAATGGAAACCCTAGATGAAGAACCAGAACCAAATAACCGACACATAAGGCTCAGAATGTGTGCTCGTTGTGGC
>BJCO01466769.1:0-12036 GCA_018326465.1 Flaveria floridana
TGTATGTATGTATGTATATATATATATATATATATATATATATATATATAATTTAAAGTTAAATATTTAATTTGCAATTGAAATGATGTTCTAGCGGTGATTCGTTTTTGTTTAAAATGCTATTAATTTCTGAATTTTATGTTGTTATTGGATAAAAACACGTCAATAGTCTAATACAAGTAATTTAGTTTAAATGATTTATAACTAGATCTTAGTATAATTTTAATTTTCGAATGGTTTTAATATTTTTTTTTCAATTATCAATACAACTCATCTAGTTTTTCAAAAACACGATAACATGGATTAAAATTACACATATGTTTTTTAATTGTTGTTTATAGTCTTTAAATTTTCAATGTAATACATTTATTAAACGTTTTGATTTTTATTCAAAAATAATAATAAAACTGTCGTGGATGATGTAAATATGGATTATTTAACTTTGAATATTTATTTCTATTAAGTGCTACTTTTCTTTATTAGGTATTGTTTTTAACATTATGAAGTGATATTTTTAATATTAGTGTCTACTTCAATTAAGTATTGTGCTGGGTGATTAAAACTATGGATATTTCATAAATTTATACAAAAACAGCACAGTGCGTATTTCTCATTAGCTTAGTGTTTTTGTATAATAAGACTATTAAAAAAATTGTTATAGATTGTTGGAACCATAGATAACAACAAGCATAACAACACTAGACATACACTTATTAGCACAACAAAATCGTAATCCTAATACATAGAAATGAATCCTAACGAACAACAGATATATTAGCACAAAAATATAATAGCACAAGGCATTTTACGTCAAATAGTAGCACATTACTATAAAGTAACACAATGGTTTTTGAGTAAACTCTTAGTAGCACATCATGTGTTGTTTTAGATGTATGTGTTACTTTTAGGTAAAATTTGATATTTTTAATTGTTAAAACGGTGATTTATTTTTGAAAAAATTGTATTAAGGTGATACATTTATTTTATTAAGTGATTAGTTGGTGTTATAAAGTGTCATTTTAAAACTATAAAGTGCTAATTTCATTTAGTGCTACTTTTACAAAAGTAGCACCATATATATTTATTAAGTGCTACTTTTGAAAACTTTTTGAAAAAAGTTATTATTTTTTAAAAATATAACAATATTACATGCATATGAAAGATAAAAGAATACTTGATTTTATTGTAAGGTCCTGTTCACTGGCACCTCACAGTTGGTCATTAATCGCACATAAACCATACATTTATTTAAAACATTGCATCGGAAATTACTTTAAACCATTTCATATATTAATGAATGCTTTTGCAAAATAATACAATGTAGTTAACTGTTACAAAATATCATAAATTGCATTACATCACAAAAACATTATTGTTATACAAATGGATGTCATCCTAAAAATGCCAAGTAGCTACCCCATGCCATCCTCAGCAACAATCACCTGCCAACTGGAAAACACATAAAAGTTAGCGCTGCTGAGTGAGTTCTAGTTTTATAAATAAAATACTTCATTTATCATTCAAAACCGTTCTTTACTTTCATATGTGCTATTTATCATGCGTACAAATAGATAATCTTATTATTATCTTCATCATCGTTCATTAACTTTCGTTCATTCATCATCATACGTTATCGTTATCATTCGTTATCTTTCTTACATTTCGGGCTAATGCCACGGGCTATACCCCAACGTCATGCATAAAGCGGGTACTGGGCCAAAGTATATAATTAGACTCCCGTATATTGTACCCGGTGGCCTGACCACAGTACCGGGGTAACTTCATTCGGACCAATGCCATGTGCTATACCCACCGTCATGTATAAAGCGGGTACTGGGCTGAAGTCTATAAGTAGACTCCCATACATTGTGCCCGGTGGCCTGACCACAGTACCGGGGTAAGCGGCAAGATCCCATACATATGGTCAATCACAAGGATTAGACCCCAATGTGCATCCTTCCGAGGTAGCTAACCCGCACACAGTTGAGCTAACACCCTTCATTGGGTGTGAACCTCCATATATTGCTTGCAAGACTTTTCTTACATTCGTTTGTTCATTAATGCATGCATTCATTCTTTCTTTATGCTTCTAATATCCTTAACATTAACTTCCGCTTTACGTTACATAATACTTCACGTTCGTCTCATATTCATAATACGTAAGTCATGGAATAATACATAATAAGGAGCATAAGAAAATATATCATACATCATCACACATCATCATAAACATCATGCATCATCCATTCTCGTACACATAAACATACCTAACAAGTCATCATAGAACATAACCGACCCTCCGTGGGACAGCGGGGGTTCGGGGGCGGCAGCCCTTGACAGCGGGGTTCTAGAGGCGGCAGCCCCTAGTGGGGTCCAAGGGGCAACGCCCCTGGCTGGGGCCGGGATGCCAGGTCAGCGCGAAAAAATTTTATTTTAACACATTCGTAAAACACATTTTGTTATAGAAACATCTATCTTCCTGTTAAAACCTCTTAAAAATATTTCTAAGTTTTTAGACGCGTGAGCACTATGTAGGCGCATGGGCACTATGCAGGCGCATGGGCACTATGCAGGCACATGAGTACTATGCAGGCGCTTGGCCTTCTAGACGCATGGGAACACTTAGGCGCATGGGAAGGTTCTAGGTGCATGGGCACTATTCAGGCGTTTGGGCCTACACTTAGTCATTCTGGGCAGTATTCCAGACGCTTGGGTACTATTCAGGCGTATGGGCCTGACTTAGACGCATGGATATCTAGGCGGTTGGGTACTGTTCAGACGTTTGGGATTTCTGGGCGGTTGGGAACACTTAGTAAATTTAACCATTGGCGCATGGGCCACTGTTTGGATGTTTGGGCAACTAACTCTTACTAAATTAACATAAATCAGTCCCAAATCATCTTATATCATTATCAAAACTTAGTATTAACATTCTAAGCATCATAATAGGTACATACACACATATATATCCCAAATTTGCACCCACTCACATACACATTCACACATACATACATATGGGTGAAAACCCATGTTTCATAAAACAGGTTCACATGCATTTTCCAGCCCCAAATTTGTTAAAAACATGTTAAAAGGGGGTCCTAGAAACTCACCTTATGCAGCTTTCGTGTATGACTTCTTCAAAACCCAAATGCAACGAGTTCAAACACCTAAAACCCACCAAAACACACACACAAACGTACTTACACATACATAAGTATAAACTCAAACTAAAATCAGTCAAGAACACCTAAAAATCATCAAATTCTTACCTTAAATTTGACTTCTCCTTCTTCTTCTTCAAAAACCCAAACTCTCTACTCTTTCTCTCTCTAAAATCGGTTGAAAAGGTGTTTTGCAGCAAACATGGGCATCCATACCACATTTTGTACAAAATATAATATATTATTTTGTACTTTTGACACATTTAACCCCTCAACTTGGGTTAAATTGCATTTTCCATCTTTTGTATATATATATGTATATATGTATATATATGTATGTATATATATGTATATATATATATGTATATATATATGTATATATGTATGTATATATATATGTGTGTATATCTATATACCTATCTGTAACTTAGCATTAGGAAAGTAATCCTCATCGTTTGAGGAGCTTGAGTTGGGGATATCTCTTCATTTGTGTTGGCATAATATCCACTTCTGCTCGAATACAACATCAGAAGTAAAGATAGAGCTCGCCTCCCTCTGAAGGTAAAGGGAGATAGAAGAAACATCTGGGGCATGAAGGGCCACTACTCGGATGTCACCTTCATAAGATAATGGGATGAGTCCATTGTCCAATGAGTTCTCCAGGACCCTAAAGAAGATGACTTAGCTCGAATGTGTGCCTAATAGCCAAAACCATTTTGGCCAGCTACTTCATCATGAAGAGGTTAATGTTGACGTTAAAGCACATCTAACATATTTTCTAGAGCCACCGGCTCAGGGTGGTAGAGAACCCTCCATTGTGATGGATGATAGTGAAAATACTTTGGCTACCTCAAATTTCAAGAAACTGTTATACCATTTTCCTTAAAAATCCAAATGATTATCGAGAAGGACACTCATCGACAAGCTTGTAGTTCGGAGCTTCATCATTTACTAATCATAGTCTTAAGTGTGGGGGCTCCATTTTCATCATCGATTGTAGATGGTAGTGTTGGAAAAACCCTAGTTATTTCGTCAATTGAAACTGGTAGTTTGATAGTTTTCATTTTGTAGTGTGGATGATTTTATATAAAAGTACCCATTGATCTTCTTACAAAGGATGTTGGTGGAGAGAGTGGAAATGTCATGATTACTTTTTGACATACATCAAACTTTTCACTATGACCATTAATTACTTTAGTCACTGATACTATGGACTTTCATTACTTTTAGCCAGATATATAAACATAGAATCGTGACCATTTATTAGTTTTAGCCGCACATGAATAATGTAAACATGATAATAAAACTCTCTTTAGCCATATTATTAAACAAAAACATGGCAAGTTCCTCTCATTTGACCACACTTATTGAGCATGGCTATTAATTGTCATATTATTTTGTTACTACTCTTTGAACACATATTATAATATAAGTGGCTAATATATCAGTCTTTAGGATCAATAAAAAAACACCATAACAAGTGGTCACATGTAGACATATTTTTGAGTGTGGTTACTAAATGTTATATTACTATATTACTTTTTAGGCACACACAATAATATAACTGGCCATATGTATTAGTCTTTAGCAATATCAATAACTTATAATCTATTGCAGTTGGTCATATTTGGCTACACCTTTTTAGCATGACTAGTAAATGTCATATTATATTCTTATTACTCTTTGGTTACATAAACTAACATAAGTGACCATATGTATTAGCCTTAAGCCACATCAAGAACTTGTAATCCATTACAATTGCTCACATTTGGCCACATCTTTTGAGTATGGCTAGTAGATGACATCTTATTTTCTTATTACTCTTTGGACACAAAGTATTATAAGTGGTCATATGTATTAGCCTTTAGCCATATCAATAACTTATAATCCATTCCAGTTGGTTATATTTGACCACATTTTTCAAACATGACCGGTAAATGTCATATTGTTCTACTAGAATGTGGTTAATAGATATGTTTTTTGTCACATTAATCAAATACCATAGCAATTGGTTACATTTGGCCAAACTTATTCGAGCATGACTAGTTAATAACATAGTTTTTAATTGCAAAATAAGTGTGTTTTTTGGTCACATAACTCAAATACAATGGTAGTTGGTCATATTTTGGCTACACTTTTTCGATTATGGCTAGTTAATGTCATACCTCTATTATTAGAGTGTGGCTAAAGGTTTCGGATTGTTGTACAACGACACATCAATAAATCAAATGTGTGGCTAAAACTGGGCTAGAAGGTTTCGAAATGATATCAATAACATTAGCCACATATTAACCCGAAAGTGTGGCAGGGTGTTTTTTAAGAAGGATTAACCATAGGCCTGTTTTGGCATATTGTACTTTAAATGATGATAGTTTATATCCGAAGGCAAAAGGGCAATATATGTAACACCCGGATATTTTAAGAAGTTGTAAAAAAAGAGAGAAAGAAGAATAAAAGTGGGAAGTGTCATTTAACCCAAGTTGAGGGGTTAAATGTGTCAAAAGTACAAAATCTAACATTATTTTGTACAAAAGTAACATGGCCGCCCATGCCATGTTACTTTTCACCTTTCATTCGGATTGTAGAGAGAGAAAGAGCAGAAAGCTTCGGTTTCTAGAGAGAAGAAGAAGAACAAGTTTGAAGGTAAGTGTTTTATGTTAATTGGTTCGGTTCTTGGAGGTTCTCCACCTTAGATAACCGATTTCTAAGTGTTGTTTGTGTTTTGATGATGTGTTATGCTTTTTTATGAGTTTAAACTCTTGTGAACACAAGTTGGAAGAAGATACACTTGTAGGTTGCAAAGGTGAGTTCTAGACCCCGTAGTTTTATATGTTTTAACATTTTTGGGGCTGAAAATGTATGTAAAACCATTTTTAAAAGAGTTGTTTGAATACCCGTATGTGTCTATGTATGCATGGTGATGTTTTTATGGTTGTTATGTGCTAGTTATACTTAGAATGGTGTTATTAAGCTTAGAACATGTAAGAAGAATGATTGGGACTGATATTATGTTAAAAATATGCTAAACAGGTTGACCAACCACCCAAACAGTGCCCCAACCGCCTAAAAATTTGCCTTAAAAAGTTCTAAGTAAGCCCATACGCCTAAACAGGGCCCAAACATCCAAACAGTACCCAACTGCCTAAGTGTCCATGCATCTAAGTCAGGCCCAAACGCCTGAATAGTAGCCAAACGTCTGGGATTTCCCCAGATTGACTAAGTGCTTGGACCATGCGTCTGAAAAGTGCCCAACCGCCCAAAATCCCCATGAGCCTAAGTATAGATGTTAAGTATAGTCCAAACACCTAAATAGTACCCATTCGTCTGAAATGGCTCAGACGCCTAAGTGTTGAAACGACCAAATAGTGCCCATGCGCCTAAACAGGCCTCATGCGCCTGCATAGTACTCATGCGCCTAGAACACTTAGAACATTTTCTGAAATTTAGAGAAAAACAGAATCATTAAAGTTTGACCTAAGTTTGACTTAGGGTTTTTAATTGCTATAATATTGCATTATTATAAGTTGTTCCCATGATTATAGTAATTATTATTGTGTGATTTATGTGGTGTGTTTATGATCATAAATGCAAGTATTATCATGAAAGAGTAATGATAAAGAGAAGTGGAACTTAATTAAAATGTTAAAAAAATCTTGCAAGCATATAGGAGGTGCATGACCATGTTGTCCTTAGCTCAACTGTGATGCGGGTTAGCTACCCCAAAGGATGCACACAGGGTCAATCAATTGAGATTGGTGGACCTTTGCAGCATACCTTAGGTGACTGGGTCAGCCTTGTGTACAGAGATCATAGCCCATTGAGAGACCAGAGGCCCAGCACCAGTTTTCTCACGCATATAGTTTAGGGTATTGCTCATTGGTCCACACAGACAGTGAAAGATAAAGTTAAAAGAGTACGAAATGAACAAGGCATACAGTAAAGAAAGAAAGCATTACCTTGTTGTATAGTTGATGCGTGCCCACGTACAAGAGTAAGAGAAGTATTTTTATAAAAAGAGTATTTTCATATATATACATTACACAAGGTATTTTAATACTTTTAAAAATGGAACTCACTCAGCAACGCTGACTTTTATATATTTTCAGTTGGCTGGTAATTCTTGCTGAGGATGGCACGAGGGTGAAGCTACTCGGCAGGGAAAGACTGACATCCATTCCTGTGTTATGATATTGTTGTTTTGTAATACAATTAAACAATCTTTTGTAACTTGAACATTATTGTATTACTTAGCAACAGTATCTTTTAATAATAGAGAATTGCTTTTGCTAACGTGATTCCACTGTTTATTTTATGAAGAGTATATTAATATGTTTTATGTGCAATGAATGACCAACTGTGAGGTGTCTAGGAACGGGGCCTTACAAGTTCGTATCAGAGCCATAGTTTAAGTGAATTGGGTAAATTATTTTCAAAAACCTAAACTTAAACATAAAATAGGACAGATAGAGGGATGCCAGCCCGAGTAGCTACGTGCCATCAAGTATGTCTTTTATAAATGTTAACCGGTATTATGTGTGTGTGCAATTTAACTTATGTGTTCTTAGTAGATTTAGATGCTGATGTAGTCAGGATAGGAAATGCTTGGGATGTGAAGAGTAAAGCATGTGGCTAATCATAACTGACCACTTTAATTAGGGACTTACTATACTTAACATAAACTGAGTTGTTCCCTTGAATGACTGTGTTAGTGTTTGAATCTTATAGCGTTTAGGAAATGGCTGGAAAAAAATCTTCCAAGGATTCTAGAGGCAGAGGTCGGCCGCGTGTAACTAGGAGTAGTGCTAAGGCTCCTGAGATGACTCATGAAAACCCTGAGATTCATAGTCGAAGTGAGGAGAATGAGAATGCTAGCCTGAACGCCTTATCTAGGGAGGCGATTACTGATGAGGTACACCAGGTCATGCAGACAGTCTTACCGTTTGTAGTGACCGAAGTCATCAGAGCTGTGAGGAATGAGGAGATGAGGGAGAAGGAAGATAGGAAAGGGTCAACGGGCAAGGGAAGTAAGGGGGAGGAGGAACGACCGGAGCCTGAGACCGTGTTGTCTAACGAAGAGGAGGATGATTTAGTGGGGGTGACGACCAAGGGGTGCAATTATGGGGCATTCTAAAGGTGCAAGCCCCCGACCTTCGATGGCAATGGCAATGCTGCTGCCGCTCATCGCTGGGTAAGGGAAATGGAAGCGGTGCTGGAGATTAGTGAGTGTCACGAAGACCAGAAGGTGAAGTTCGCCACTCACACTTTTGTTAACTCAGCGTTGTGCTGGTGGGACAACATTGTCCAAGCTGAGGGTGCCAGAGCCATCGGGAAGATGCGATGGAAGGAGTTGAAACAGTTAGTGATCGAGTAGTTTTGTCCTCACCTAGAACTTGATAGGATTAAGAGGGAGTTCCTGCAACTTGAGGCGGGAACCATGACCCACCAGCAGTACACCACTAAATTTAACGAAATAGTGAGGCTAGTACCGGATTAGGTGACGCCTGTGTCATGGAAGATCAAGAGGTACATCCAGGGACTGTCGACTGATATTGGCAGGCATCTGATCACTGCTCAGCCGGGTACCTTTCGATCGTTAGTGGACTTGGCGGGCAGGTTGTATGATGAGCGAGAGGAGACTGTGGTGGAGGTGAAGAAGACGAGTGTTGGTGATAAAAGCTGGAATGGGAAGAGGTTTGGGCGTGGCGGTTTCACCCCAAACAACAAGAGGATGAAAGTGGACGACCGTAGGGTGTCGTCAAGCTCAGGGCTGAAGAAGTGTGGCAAATGTGGAAGTGAGCATACCGGTAGGTGTAGGTTGGTATTGAATGTATGCTTCAGGTGTGGCAAGCCTGGCCATATCGCTAGAGACTGTAGGGTGCTGAAGTGTTATAACTGTGGCGAGGAGGGCCACGCGACCAAAGACTGCAAGAAGCCAAGGGCGGAAAGTTCTGGGGCGAAGAAGAAGCCGGAGGAAGGAGGACAGAGGGCGAGTGCTAGAGCTTACACCATGACCCAGGAAGAGGCCAGAGCAGATCCCGATGTCGTGTTAGGTATGTTTCTAGTATATCAAACTCGTGCCTCTGTATTATTTGATTTTGGAGCTAGTAGGAGTTTTATTTCTACTACTTTTTATGATAAGTTACCTGTTAGCAGTAGAAGTATTAATGATCCATTTGATGTAGAAACTGCTATTGGTAAGTCCACTAGAATTACGGATGTGATAGAGGACTGTACCATAGAATTAGAAGGTCATAAGTTTATTGCTAAGTTACATGTGATGCCCCTAGGTGGATTTGATGTAGTCCTAGGAATGGATTGATTAGTAGACTACGAGGCGAACATTGTGTGTCACAAGAAGATGATAAGATTGACAGTGCCCGACGGAAGCTTGGTGACGGTATACAGTGATCGAGTTATGACGATTCCAAAGGTGATTTCGATGGCGGTGGCGGGGAAGTGCATGAGACGTGGATGTAGCGCCTATCTCGCCTACGTAAAAGATGTGGACACGTCAACACCATAATTGTCCGATATACCGGTGATGTGTGACTTTCCCGATGTGTTTCCAGAGGACTTATCAGGTGTGCCACCAAATCGTGAAATCGAATTTCAAATTGACTTGATACCCGGTGCTCAGCCTGTAGCTAAGGCACCGTATCGGTTGGCTCTGACTGAGATGAAGGAACTAATAGAGCAACTGCATGAGTTGCTTGATAAGGGTTTCATCAGACCAAGTATCTCTCCTCAGGGTGTTCCGATCTTGTTCGTGAAGAAAAATGATGGTAGTATGCGGATGTGCATCGACTATTGGGAGCTGAACAAATTGACGGTGAAGAATCGGTAACCATTACCAAGGATTGATGATTTGTTCGATCAGCTCCAAGGTGCCAGTTGGTTCTCGAGGATAGATCTTCGATCTGGCTACTATCAATTGAAGGTGAAGGAGCAGGACATTCTAAGACAGCTTTTCATACGCGTTATGGACACTACGAGTTTCTCGTTATGTCTTTTGGGTTAACTAACGTGCCAGCTGCCTTTATGGACTTCATGAATCGAGTGTGTCAGCCAATGCTAGATAAATCAGTTATAGTGTTTATTGATGATATCCTGATTTATTCTAAGAGTGAGGAAGAACATGCTGGCCACATACGCGAGGTATTGGAGACACTTAGGAGAGAGAAGTTGAATGCTAAATTCTCTAAGTGTGCTTTTTCATTACGCGAGGTTCAATTTTTGGGTCATATTGTTAATGCGGAAGGAATCATGGTAGACCCAGCAAAGGTTGAGGTGGTGATGCAATGGAAGTCTCCAAATGCGCCATCCGAGATCCGTAGTTTCTTGGGTTTGGCGGGATATTACAGGAGATTCATTCAAGACTTTTCCAATATAGCCTCGCCTTTGACCAAATTGACTCGTAAGGATGTGAAGTTCGTGTTGGGTCGAGAGCAGGAGTGTGCTTTTGAGGAGTTGAAGACGAGGTTAACCCAAGCCCCTGTCTTGACATTGCCCGAGGGAAGTGAAGACTTAGTGCTGTATTCGGATGCTTCTTATTCTGGGCTAGGTTGCGTGTTGATGCAACGTGGAAGGGTGATAGCCTACGCATCTCGACAGTTGAAGACCCACGAATTCAACTACCCTACACATGATTTAGAGCTAGCGGTTATGGTTTTCGCGTCGAAGATTTGGAGGCACCACTTATATGGGACGAAGTGCACCATTTTCACCGACCACAAAAGCTTGAAGTATTTCTTTGAGCAAAAGGATCTCAACATGAGGCAAAGGAGATGGTTAGAGCTCATCAAAGATTATGACTGTGAGATCCACTACCATCCGGGTAAGGCCAACATGGTGGTCGATGCCCTGAGTCGAAAAGAGAGACCCGAGCCGATTCGGGTGAAGGCGTACCAGTTAGTGATGACCTTGGACGTGATGACACAAATGAAAGAATTTTAGGATGAGGCGTTGAAAGAAGATCGCCTCAACTCTGAACGAATGAGAGGTCTAGTCGTGGAACTGGGAGAAAATATCCATGGGGTTAAAACCCGCTTTGGATGAATATGGATCCGTCGTTATGGAGACCTACGAGGGAGAATCATGGATGAAGCTCACAAAACTCGATACTCCATTCATCCCGGTGCCACCAAAATGTATCAAGACATGAAGAAGGACTACTGGTGGTCGGGTGTGAAACATGACATGGTGGAATACGTGAGTAAGTGCCTTACTTGCTTGCAAGTGAAGGCAGAGCATCAGAAACCATACAGGAAAATCCAACCTTTGGATATACCCGAGTGGAAGTAGGAACATGTCACCATGGACTTTATTATGAAGTTACCGCGTACCCTGAGAGGGTATGATGCCATATGGGTGATAGTCGATCATTTGACGAAGAGTGCTTACTTCCTACCGATCCACGAGACATATTCATCCGAGAGACTGGCGGATCTGATCATCAAAGAGATTATAGCTCGTCATGGTGTGCTGGTGTCGATCATGTCGGATTGTGACACCCGGTTCAAATCGAAGTTTTGAAAAAGATTCCATGACGCGATGGGGACGAGGCTACATATTAGCACTGCTTATCATCCTCAGACAGATGGTCAGTCTGAGAGGACGATTCAGATGCTCGAGGACATGCTTCGGGCATGTATGATCGACTTTGGAGAAAGTTGGGATGATCACTTACCATTAGCAGAATTCTCGTATAATAATAGTTATCATGCTAGCATTGGCATGCCACCATACGAGATGCTATATGGTAGAAGGTGTAGGACGCCCGTATGTTGGGGAGACATTGGGCAGAAAGAGTTAGGAGGTGTCGAGGTGATCGAGGCTACGACTGAGAAGTTGGAAAAGATCAAAGCCTTTATGAAGG
>BJCO01466799.1:0-12914 GCA_018326465.1 Flaveria floridana
TTGTCTTCAGACTTTGTCTTCAGTTGATATCTTCAGCTGATGTCTTCAGCTGTTGTCTTCAGCTGTTACCGTCAGCTGTTGTCTTCAGCTGATGTCTTCAGTTGATGTCTTTAGCTGTTACCTTCAGCTGTTGTCTTCAGCTGATGTCTTCAGCTGTTGTCTTCATCTGTTACCTTCAGTAGATGTCTTCAGCTGTTAACTTCAGTAGATGTCTTCAGCTGTTAACTTCAGTAGATGTCTTCAGCTGTTAACTTCAGTAGATGTCTTCAGCTGTTAACTTCAGCTGTTATATTCAGCTGATATCTTTAGCTGAAGTCTTCATCAGTTGTTATGATCAGTCGATGGTTTCAAGAGTGTTTTGGCTGCATCAGACTTCTAGGAATCCTTACAAGCTTCCAATGTAGGAGGATATGAAGGTGGTGATAGTGATCAAGATTTTCTTGATACTGATAATCACTCCATAGAAGACAACATTAATGATGTCACACACTCATTAGATCGAGCTTCTCTTGATAAGTGTGCTGATGTGATGGGTGACACTCCATTGCCAAATCTAAATTTTGCAAATTTTGATCTGTCCAATCAACATTTATGATTCCTTAACTAAGAATCCACAAGTCACACCCCACCATAAACATCATAGGAGATGTTGACACATGGGTGAGAATAACAGGACAAACCCATGATAAAAATATTTATCGATACTCTTGTTTCTTGTCTCAGTTAGAGCCCAAGAAAGTTGATAAATCTTTAAAGGATGGTAGTTAGGTTGATGCAATACAGGAGGAGTTGCTTCAATTCAAAAGGCAAAAGGTTTGGAACTTATGTCCTCTTCCTTATACGAAGCCACCATAGGAACCAAATGAGTATATAGGAATAAGAAGGACGATAGAGGACTTGTCATCAAGAACAAAGCTAGACTTGTTGTTCAAGGATACACACAAGAAGAAGGGATTGACTATACAAATGTTTTTGCTCTATTGGCAAGACTTGAAGCTGTTAGATATTCCTTGCTTTTGCTGCATCCTAGGATTTCAAGGTCTACCAACTTGATGTTAAGTGTGCTTTATTATAGGGGGTGATTGATGAGGAGGTGTACGTCAAATAACCACCTGGCTTTGTAGACCCAGATTATCCTGATTATGTCTGGAAGCTTGATATAGCTCTTTATGGGCCGTACGAAACTCCAAGGAAGTGGTATGAGACAATATATGAGTATCTCTATCAGCGTGGCTACAAGAGGGGCACTATAAATGGAACACTCTTCATTAAAGGAACCGGGAATGACTTGATGTTCATTCAAGTTTATGTAAGTGACCTTATCTTTGGGTCAACTAATCCAAAGCTCTACAAATACTTTGAGAAGATGATGAAGAATAGATTTAAAATGTGTGCCATGGGGGAACTCAATTTATTTCATTCAAGTGAAGCAGGTTGACAATGGCATCTTCATAAATCAGTCAAAGTATGTACATGACATACTTACCAGATTCAACTTGACTAAATTTAAGGTTGCAAAGACACCCATAGCCAGAAACCACTCCCTTGGACCTGATATTGAGGGGGAGTGTGTAGATGAACATCTTTACAGGGCTATGATTGGGTCTCTCATAGATCTTACAGCCAGCAGGCCTGATATCATGTTTGCCACATGTATTTGTGAAAGATATCAAGCCAAACCCAAGTTGTCATACCTAGTTGCTGTCAAGAGGATTCTTAGATATCTCAAAGGTGCTCCAAAACTAGGCCTTTGGTATCTAAAGAATTCTGACTTCAATCTGTATGCTTATGCAGATAGTGACTACGGTGGCTGCAATATAACCGCAAAGTCTACCTCGGGGGGATGTCAATTCCTTGGTGGAATGATAGTTTCTTGGCAATGCAAGAAACTATCTAGTGTGCCTGCATCAACTACTGAAGCTTAATACATTGCTACTGCTAGTTGTTGTGCTTAAGTGCTTTGGATTCAGAATCAGATGTTGGAATATCGATTCAACTTCAAATAGACTCCCAATCATATGGACAACAATAACACTATCTCTATCACAGAGAACCCTATGCATCAATCAAGGACAAAATACATCAACATTAGGTATCATTTGATTAGAAATACTTTTGAAAAAGGATTGATAAAAATAGTCAAAGTTAACACAAATGAACAATATGTTGATCTGTTCACAAAAGCTTTTGATGAGTAAAGAGTTAAGTATTTTGTATCCGCTATTAGGATGATTAACTTTGAGTAGATTTTCTTAAACTAAACTCAAGAATATTTGTAAAATATTTATCATAAGTTGTCTATATCATCATCTACATAAGCACAGTTTACTTTTGAAGAAAACTTTTTAAATGATATTCCTTAAAATTCTAAAAATTTTGGATATATTTTATCTCGAAAGACATTAAGTTATCTTCGGAAGAACATTATGTCTTCAAATAAAATAGCTACTTATAAGAAGTTTACCTTTGGAAAAAATTCTGATGTATCTTCCAAAACATAAATATGCTTCTTAGTACTTGTATTATTTTAAAGGAAAATTTTTCTTCTGGAAGCAATTAAGCCTTGGAGGATTTATTCTCTTGAGAATAAAACTTCTTAGTTTTAATATCTTTCGAAACCAAATATATCTCTAAAGTAAAAATACTCTAAGTATTTTTCTTTTGAAGCAAAAATTCCATCAGGCTAAGGAATATCTCCCGGAAGTCCAATCGGCTTTGAAAGCTTTGTAAAACTTCAGAAGACAAATTACATTCGGAAGATTTTTGACTTCAAAGAAAGCTACCTTTTTTGGCGCTTTTTCAGAGGTGGGACCGACATCTAGATTTCAAAGTTTATTCTTTTGTATTAACTTAGTATTAAATCTAGTTCATATAATATACCTTTAACAGTTCCGCTTCTTTAACTTTCTTCTTCATCTGCAAAACTTCATAACCTAAATTCACCTATAAACCGCCTTTGTTCTTATCTTCCTTCATCACAAAGCTACTTAAAAATGGCCAACCCTGATCTACAAAACCATCCTGCTTTCTCCATGTAACTATAAAGGCAACACAATCAAGTTGCTCTATTAACATCTTAGAAAGATCCTAGTTTCTCAGATGTTTGCTGGTTCTTAACTCTATTAAACTACTTTACATCCCTTACCATAGATCCACCATTGTATGAAGACCATCTTTTAGAGTTCTGGAGGACATGCCAAGAGGTCATTATGGATGGGTAAAAGGCACTGTTTGCCACAGTGTAGGGTAGGACAATTTTCATCACCCCAGCCACCATAAACTCCCATCTCAGGCTGAATGATAAAGAAGGCAAATTGTTCTTCCCAAGATCTATTATGAACCAGTCTTTCAGTCAGATGAGCTATGAGGGTGATTATTCAGTAAGAACCTTCAGGAAAGGAAATGTCTCCTCCAAATGGAAGTGCCTCTTCGATGTTGTCATCCACTGTCTGTCAAACAAGCATGGAGGCTAGGATCAAATTCCAGAAGACCTTTCCTATATAGTCCGTGGCATGGTTCAAGGTGTCAAGTTCAGGTACTCTCAATTTGTATACACAAATTTTCTTGCAAACTTAGACTCCTTAGAATATTACATGTTTCTTAGATATGTTCAGCACATTATTAACTATGAACTGGGCTCATAGTTGAGGGGGACACTTAATGTTCTTAAAATGGGACAGATGAAGCATTACACGTTTAAAACTATGAGAAAGCCTACTGTGGGCTTCTCAAGGGTAGAAACAACCTTAGTCCCAAACATATTAGAACTCATTGCTCAAGGTGACAACTTGGCAACACAAGTCAATGTTGAACCGACACCTTCAGCATCTAAACCACCCACGCAAAAGCCAAAAATTACCCTCATGTACTCAAGAATATCCAAACGAACCACTTCACAAGCTACTTAGGTTGTGAAGGCCCCCTCGTACTTACCCACACAGGAAGAAGTGGACACTAGAGCTCCCACTTCTCCTAAGGATTAAACCACTCCCATCACTTCATTGATTAGTGTTGAGATTCTTCATGCTCAACCTGATGAGCTCACAACCCCAACAGCCTTAAGCCTTTAGTTAGAGTCACAAAACTCTAGTGAACAACCTTCAGAGGACAACTACCATCCCTAGCCTTTTGATCTTAACCAACCAATTTCTAACCTTGAATTCTATGATGATGAAGACATGGGATTCAGTGAGTATCATGAGTCTCTCTTCTCTATCCCTGCTTAAGGCGAGATGCGTGCTCCTGACTCACCCATGTCTAGCCCATATCATCCACCCACAACTGAGGTGGATCTCCCTGAAGTTGTTCAGGAGGTCCATATGAAAGAGGCTATCACTTCTGCACGTGATTACATTTTTAAGACATAAATCATGGCAACCCAACCCATTAACACTTCAACTAAAGTTGTCAGGGTGCAGGGGAAATCCAGCAACCAAGAAATTAGTACTGGGGATGAGGAAGAAGACTTTGGTCCTATTCTCTCATCTCCCCATGTTTCTTTTGATAAAGATGAGTGGAGTCTAAAACAAAAGGTGCATAGATTGAATAAACTTGGACCTATTTAGTCTCAAAGGCCAGTCACCTAGAATCTCAGGTGGCTACCTTACAAAAAAGAGTCAATGATCGGCAACTTGAGATCATCAATCTGAACGGCAAGCTAGCTGAGAGACCACTTAGTAGGACTCAAATAGGGCCATAAAAACCTATAGATGTTCTGGACCTAACCTCTAGCTCACCTATGAAAGAGGGTGATGCTACCAAAAAGGGGGAGAAAGTCCTATCTACAATCACAGAACCTAGGAGTTCTTCTTAGATCATGGACTTAGAGGATTCACCACCCTCACTTACACTTGTCCTTTTTCAGCAACCTTCTCAAGTCCATATTGATATGGACTCACTCATTCAAAGTCCATTTAAGGAGGGTATCCTAAGGGCTATGCCCATCCCACCCTATAATGCTAAGAATGAAATACTAGGATGGAGGTATAATGCTGACAGGAGAGCCCAGATACTCCTTAGACTTCAGGCGCAATAAGAAGTTTTCAATTTTTAGACCCCAAAGTACTATGAGAGTCTTCCTCTAGTTCACATACCACTTGCCAACCCAAGTCAAAACAAGTAAGCTAAAATACTAGCTTAGAGGATTCAAGATAGGATTGTTAAAGAGTTCAGATTAAAAAAAAGAGAAAGGCTTGCTGGTAATGTCATTGGTTAACTGGATGTTGAGGTGGACCCTATGATTAGCCTCGAAGGGGAAACCTTTACTAAAGGCCTAGTAGTAGAGCCTTTAAACCTTGAGACATGAACTACTTCAACAACCTCTACCCTCAGTGAGGCACTAGCCGGTAAAGGTGCTTCACAACCTCTATCTAGCCAGAGCTCAAGTACTGAACAATGCAATGAAGGCCAAAACTCTCTCCATGCTGAGTCACCAAAGCCTGTGAGTGACAAAAGGAAAAGCAAGTTAATTCCTGAGGAGATTAAAGAGGAGGAGAGAGAGAGGAAGAGAAAGCTAAGGGGAGAGAGTTCAAGAGAGACCCCAAGCTTCATGCAAGCTGCAATCAGGGCTGCCCCAAGGCCAAACACTCAAGATGATAAGTTAAGGGAAACTATATTGAAATACTTGGGGACCAGAAACTACAACATTGATGAACTCATCTCTCTTCCCTTAGAAGAGTTAAATAAACTGGCTGACACTAAGCTGTCAAAGGAGAGAAAGTAGGCAGAGGATATAAAACTGCTCCTTAAGATTAAAGAAGATAGGAGGAGGAAAATACTCTACAAACATGCTCCTACTCTCTCACTGGGTTCAATAAAGCCATGAGACAGAGGCTGTGGCAACTAACAACCTCAGGTAGATAAAGAAGCAGATAGACAAAACATATTAAACTACCTAAGTGCCACAGGCCTCTATCATGCATATGCACTTCTTCCTATAGTTTTAGCATTAACATCTGGTTAACCAAATACCACTTTAGTTGATTTCTTGATCTCAATCACATGTGCATCTTCTTCACTAGAAGCCCTGTTTGATAAAAATCAAATAAATCAATTTAATAATGCTGTTGAAAGTATCTAATCTTTCAACAAATGAATGTTAAAAGAGGGTAGAGTGAAAGAGTCTATGAATAAGTCTTTCATATATATTATACTTTATGACATACCATTCCAACGTACTTTCATCTACTTTCTATGGTCTTGTAGTAGGGAAGAGCCATAGCACTTGACTCATTTCATCATCACTATCATATTATGCAAATGGATCAATTCCTTCCATCAACAACGTACTAGCTCTCAATTCAAAGCATCTTACATCTTTTTCTAGGCCACACTTTCTTTGCTAATTTTTGCTTTAACAACCCAACTTCCATCCAAATTGGCATGTTTCTTATTAGGTTGATAAGCTCTAGATAGAAGATACTAAGAGCACCAGTTGTGCTAAGATTTTCGTCTACATATTCCTTAAGATACTTGTAGTATCCACCTATCCATAATCAATCTGATTCTTTATGATATCTCCTTGCAATAATCTCATCATGTTCTGGGACATGCTTGAGTATCCTAGCTTTATCAAACTATAATGGAGAGGACTCTTCTTCAAGAGTGACCCCATGTCTCATATTGGGTTCCATTGTTTGCACTTCTCTATTTGTATACTACCATATGTTTTAATTGAATTAGATACTGATTGAGAATCCTTTTTAGATGGTTCAATTAAGACATTTCTACTGCTTTTTCTAGCATTTTAGTAGCTTTATAAAGAACTTTCATCAATAAGGCTTCATCCTCAATAGAGATCCTTTGAGTTTCTTCTAAACCAGGTACTAGCTTCTTTTAAATGAAGACTAATCACAACTCTTTTTTTTTGAAAAAACTTTCTAGAACATAATTTTTTTCTTTAAAGACATCCCTCTTTTACTGATTTGGACTCTTCTATTCAGATTGCTCATGATTCTTCTTCTCATCAAAGCTATCATAGCCATGCTTATTGAGCAGAGCATTTAACTTGACTTCAGCCTCTAAAATAGGTTCATATTTATATTTTCATAGTAAAGCTTATTTTGGATTATCTTTACCCTTTTGGTACCATCATCTGTGATTTTGGATGACATTATGAGTTAAGAGGAGAAAGGAACATCTAAAGGTTCTTGTGGTGCTGATGGTTTTTTAAACTCAAAATGATTGTTTCTTTAAGCTTGATGGTGTCATGAAGAGTGTTAATTATATTATACTACTCCCATTGACAACCCAACCCAACCCAACCCAACCCAACCTAACATTAAAACATTAATTTCTCTTTCTTGCATCTACGCAATTTAACAAAACCTAATATTTTACTCACATTCACAACCCAACCAAACCTAACTTTTTACTATATAAATATTGTTTATGATTATTTTTATTATATTTAAAATAATAATTTATGATAAAATGAAACAACAACTTATTTTTAATATAAAAGAATAAAAAAAGTTATAAATAATCAAACATACTTAATAAAAAGATACATCGAATTACAATCATAATTATTCATCTAGGGAAACTTTTTGCAAGAGATACTCAATCAGATCATTTTTTAAAGTCTTATAAGTTACTCTATTACAAAGTTGTGCCCTATTAGTCATATAACTAGATAGTTCTGTAATACATTTAGTAGAGTATTGAAAATGTTGTTCCTCATCTTCAGTAGAGATTCTTTGTTGTTGGTTTGTAGTCCTATCATTTATAAATTCGGATGGGTTATAATAGTGAAGATATATGTCGCGTTCATCCTTTACTATATTATGCATGATTATACATGAAATCATAAGTTTGCCCATCATATCCTTATCCTACACAGGACATGGATGTCGAACAAATGCAAAACGAGCTTGAAGAACTCCAAATGCTCATTCAACATCTTTTCTAATGGCCTATTGTTGTTGGGTGAAAAACTTATGTTTCTGAAGTTGTGGAGAAGTTATTAACTTAACAAAGGCTGCCTATGAAAGATATATACCATCAGTGAGATAATATGCCATGTTATATTCCTGACTACTCATGACATAACTCACATTTAGTGCACGACCGAATAATACATCATCAAAGAGAGGAGATCGATGGTGGACATTAATGTCATTGCATGAACTTGGTGTTCCAAAGAATGCATGCCATATCTATAAGTCATATGATGCAACGCCTTTTAAAATGATTGTTAATTTACTACTTTTGCTAGTATATGGCCTAGCCAAAGCGGTGGGGCAATTTTTCCACTACTAGTGCATGCAATCAATGCTCCATATCATTCTTGGGAATCCATATTCTTCCCCAACATGGAGTACTTTTGCTAAATCATATTCATTGGGCCTTCTAAGATACTCTTGATCGAAGCATGAAATAACACCCTCTACAAACTTTATAAGAGAATCCCTTCTTACAGTTTCACTCTTTCGTAAATATTCATCTTGTGCATCTGCTGAAGTTCCATACGCTAACACCCGTATAGCTCCTATACATTTCTACAATAGTAAGAGACCTTGTCTACCCGTGCCAACATGTCTTCGTTGAAAATATATATCATTGGCTGTAATAGCAGCCACTATACGAACGAATAGTGGTTTCCACATTCGAAATCTACGCCCGAAAAGTTGCTTGGTTGTAAGTTGGATTGTCTACAAAGTAGTCTTCCATTAAATGTGCCTCGCTCAGCTCACGTTCCTTATCATAATTTCTTCTTCTTACTATAAGAGGATGATCTCTTATGATTGTATGAGGCATGTTTATGAGTAATACATTCATGATATTATCAACTTGTCCATTTTGTTGAAAATCTCAAGCTTTCAATTCATTGTACTCACTTAAACTTGATGAATCAGAACCATCTGATGAGTTTTCATTACGAGAAATTTTTTAAAAAGATTAAGAACTAAAGAGTTATGATTGGAGAAACATATATGCCAATGCTATCTTTCATTTATAGTAAAAAAATATTATGTTTTTTCTACTTTTATAATATTTAATCAAGATAATGTTAATTTTTTTATCCAAATGAAATCCAAATGGTCAATAAAAAGATGACGAAGAAGATGAAGATGATGTTATATTAGACAGACTAGATTTTACCTATTAAATAGACTAGATAATCTTACATAACCTAATTAAAAAACACAAAACACTAGATAAATGTATATCTTACAAATGCATTAAAAACAAGCTTAAAATAGAAACGGCATCAAAGATTTGTTTCCATAAAATTTCGATATTGGAAATCGTTTTAGGTTCTTTCTTCATATGACTAGTGCTCCTATTGTAACAGTGTGCCAAAAATGAAGAAGTTGCATTTTGTCTTGCTCTTTTTCTTCCTTTTTTGTTTCTTTTGCTGCTCAAAGTCGAGTTTTTTTCATGACTTAAACTTCATTGTGTCGAGTAAGCCTCAATGCATGAAGTTCTTCAGTAAATTCATTAGAGACCTTAGCTTTCCCTTTTCTTTTAGTTGCATCTCTACTTGGATGTTAAATTGTTGAACCATCACTATTTGGCATTTCAGGGTTTGAATTCACACAATAGTCTCCTTCTTTGTTAGTCCTTGATCTTTTCAAGCTCCCAAAACTTTCCTCATCATCTATTTTACTTTCCAGACGAGAACATGTCGCGCCATGATGTATCTATAAATTCCACTTTGGGTGTTTACACATAACTTGCAGGTCCGGTTAAGGGAAGGTCAATACAATCAGTCTCACAATAAGAAGAGTGTTAGAGCACTTAACAGTTCAAATAGGTAACCGGGTTTGGAACAAGATGCAAAGAACACAAGTAACAATGAGACAGAACCCAAGAACAATATATAAGGTTTTCAAGAATGTTGTATATTAATCTCAAGTTCTCTTACTAGAGTTACAACGCATAAATTTTACAATACAAGAACCTGAGATACTTTATACTACATCCTACAACCGACTATACTTGGGAAGCCATTTGGAACATTGAAAGACAACAAAATCAATATAGAGTCAAAAGGCAGATTGTCTTTTGACTAGTGACTATAACATGCCATAGCTCACATCCTATTATATTATAAAAAGGATAAAAGTACATAAAGTACAAAGTTACAGACACAAGACCTCAATGTAAAGTTACAAAAGCATGGTCCGTTTCACCAACTCTTGCAAGTTGGTGAGTCTACAGAGTTGCAGCGGAAAGTGTGTCAGCTTTCTGCAAAAGTACATCCGAGAAAAGCATGTTCTTCTCTATCTTTGGAAGAAATTAGTCTTCACTTCATTTGGCTTCAGAAGACTTTGTCTTTGAAGCTATGGAAGACTTCATCTTTGGCTTCGGAAGATTTGGTCTTTGGCTTCGAAAGATTTTATACTTAGCATAATTCTCATGCAAAGTATAAAGCTTCTACAGGAACTTTTGGCTTTGCAAGATTTTATACTTAGCATAATTCTCATGCAAAGTATAAAACTTCAGTAGCAGTTCTACTTAGTACTTAGGGCATGCATGCAGGAAGCCTTTGGTTGCTTTGGTTGCATCAGCCTTTATATAAACCTTACAAACTCCCCCTAGGTTGATGCTACCAAAATAGAGAAAGTTCTTCAGTAGTTGTCAGTCCTTATTAGAATCAAGATCATTCCCTTCTTCATCATTTAGTCAGGATCCTTCAGACTATCATAATACCTTCTCATATCATAGAGATCATGTAGAGGTAGATCAATCATGTCTTGCCAGAAGTAGACATCTTGACCACCTTCATATCTGATGACATACCACCTGCCTGGATTAGCAGCAAAGGTGCAAGAGAGGATGGGTCTTCTAGTTGCAAGAGGCTGTGCTTGAGTAGGAGTTGGTTGAGCAGCCTCTTGTTGCACTTCCTCAGGATGCTCTGATTCATCCGAAGTTTTAGAAGTGGATGCCTTTGACTTCTTATATACTCTCTTCAGGGCCATCATTTTCTTCCTCTTGGGTGTGTTTAACTGAGAGGGTTGGTCTTGAGTACCAGGTTGTTCTATTGTGCCTCTTTTAGTTTGGTTCTCTTCCCTCACAGGTTTAGAGAGAATGAGAGTAGAACCCTGCTGTGGATCAGAAGATGAAGTTGGCTATGAAGCAGCTGAAGGTCCAGGTTGTGTTGTCTATGGTTCAACCTTAACCTCAACCTCAGGAGGAGATTGGATTGGTGGAGAATGCAAGTCCACAAGCTCTCCCTTCTTAATCTTCTGCTTGATCACTCTAATGTGCTTATCCATAGTGGATAGAGACATTAGACCAAGCCTCTTTCTGGAGAATCTATACAGTTTTAAGAAGCTCATCATCCTTTGTCTATCAACACACTTCTTTTGGCTCTTTTGGATGATGGCTCTTGACTTTGTAGCTTCTTCCCTCATTTTTCTCTTAGCAGCCTTTTGTTAACTGATGAACTGTTGTTCTAGATGCTTAAGATATTCAAACTCAACATATTCATATAAGAGTAGAAGAAGTGCAGATGCCTGATAGAGGCCTGTGGCAGTCAGGTAGTTGATCATGCTTTGTCTATCAGCTTCTTTGTCTACCTGAGGTTGTTCAATTGCCACAGCTTCTCTCTCAGGACTTTCATGAACTGGGAGAGAGTAGGAGCATGTTTGTATATCCTCTTTTGCCTTCTTTCGTCTTTGACCTTAAGGAGCAGTTTTGTATCCTCTGTCCCCTTCTTCTCCTTTCTCAGCTCTAAGTCTGCCAGTTCATTTCTTCTAAGGGAAGAGAGACGAGTTCATCAATTTTGTAGTTTCTGTTTCCTAAATAGTTTAATTTGGTAGCCCTCAACTCATCATCTTGAGTGTTTGGCCTGGGGGCTGTCCTGATTACAGCTTCCATAAAGCCTAAGGAACCAGCCAAACTCTCTCCCTTTAGCTTCCTCTTCCTCTCTCTTTACTCCTCATCAATCTCCTCGGAGGTCATTTT
This sequence comes from Flaveria floridana, assembly GCA_018326465.1. Classification (NCBI taxonomy): domain Eukaryota; kingdom Viridiplantae; phylum Streptophyta; class Magnoliopsida; order Asterales; family Asteraceae; genus Flaveria; species Flaveria floridana. The sequence continues at coordinate 11,914 of BJCO01466799.1, forward strand.
CCTCTTTCCTTTCTCACTCATAGGCATTGGTGACTCAGGTTGGAGAGGGCTTTGGCCTTCTGTGCTTGGTTCAGCAGTACAGCTCTAGCCAGAGAGAGATTGTGAAGCACCTTCACCAATTAGGGCCTCACTGAGGGTATATGATGTTGAAGTGATTAACTATGTGACAATGCTCACAGGTTCAGTCACTGGGCCTTCAGTCAAGGTTTCCCCTTTAAAGCTAATCTTAGGGTCCACCTCAACATCTAATTGACCAATGGCATTGCCTGCTTGCATTTGTCTTCTTCTATGTTTGAGTTCTTCCATGATCCTATCTTGAATTCTCTCAGCTAATATGTCAGCTTGTCTGTGTTGACTTGGGTTGACAAGTGGCATGTTGACTAGAGAAAGGCTGTCATAGTAGTTCAAGGTCTGAAAATTGAAGACCTCTTCTTGTCCTTTAACTCTATGCAGTATGAGGGCTCTTCTTTTAGTATCATACTTCCACCCATGTATTTCATTTGCAGCTCCAGAGGGTGGGAATGACATTGCCCTTGGTATACCCTCCTTAAATAGACTCTGGATGAGTGAGTTTACATCAATATAAATTTGAGGAGGTTGCTAAGTTGGACAATTGCAAGTGAGGGTGGTGAATCCTCAGTGTCCATACTCTGAGAAGGACTCCTAGGTTCTATGATTATAAGAACTTCCTCCCCCTTTTTGGTAGCATCACCCACTTGCATAGGTGTGACAACCGACCTCTAGGTCATAATTCTAATCTTTATCAACTTGCATCATTACCCATTCAATTAATATTAATGTTAATATTATTGCCAATATTATTATTAGCATTAGTATTATTGTTGTTATTATTACCATTTTTGTTATTTCATGTGCCTTTTGTGATGATTTAGCTAGTTCAAGCTTTAGCTTATGGAAACTTAGTGTTCCGGGAAAGTCAATTAGTCACCTTTGCAAAAATTAAATCATGATTGAAACAATTAAAATGTGTATGAACACAT
>BJCO01466833.1:0-11874 GCA_018326465.1 Flaveria floridana
CATACGTACACGTTGGTAATAGCATTATTATCTTCGTCATTCGTTCAATCCGTACTTTTATCATTACCTTAACGAGTCTTTTGCGACACAGAGTCACTCACCTCGTTAGCAATCTTAGTGATTTCCCTTTTATCCTGTGAGTCTTTTGCGACACCGAGTCGCTCACCTCTATGGCAATCTCAAGGATTGCACTTGTCCTGTGAGTCTTTTGAGACACCGAGTCGCTCACCTCTATGGCAATCTCAAAGATTGCACTTGTCCTGTGAGTCTTTTACGACACCGAGTCGCTCACCTCTGTACGTTTGCTTGCAAGACTTATCTTTATTCATTTACGTTCCACTTTTCCTTCATCATTAATCTTTCACTTCATTAATGATAATACTTTTCGTTTGAGCATAAACATTCCACATAATGTCATCCCGTACTTAAAAATATTAAAATAATAATAATATTGTTAAGAATAATAAATTAATGATAATAATATTAGTAATAATAATAAGAGACAATCATAGGTAATCATCTCATGTATGAAACATCATCATTAATAAGCCCTTGTCAACCACGGTCCAAAACTCTAAAGCACGGACTCCGAGAAAATTCTGTAAAAATTTCTAAGTGCTTAGGCGCATGGGAACTATTTGGGCGCATGAGCCCTGTTCGGGCGTTTCATCACTATGTAGGCGCATCAGCCAACACTTAAAATTTTTCACTTTAGGCGCATGAACTATTCAGGCGCATGGGCACTATTTGTGCGTATGAACACTTAGACGCATGAGTAATTCGGACGCATGGACACTTAGGCGTATGAGCCACTTGGTCGCATGGGCACTATTGGGGCGCATGGCCCTACACTTAGTCCTCCAGCTAACATTTCTAGGCACATGGGCCACTGTTCAGGCGCATGGGCTGAACTTAATCATTTCTAAGGTAATCTTAGGCGCATGGGCTACTGTTTAGGCGCATGGATAACACTTAATTGCATTTTCAGGCGCATGACCATATCTAGGCGCATGGACCTTCTGCTCAACATATTTTCAGTATGTTTTCAACCCAATCATCAAATCCATCTGTCCTAAGCTTAATGTGGCTATTATAAACATGAATAACCTATAAGCATTCAAGAATCACTGCACAATACATACGGGCATACATACTCAAACATTAGAAAATCACTTAAATACATTTTCAGCCCCAAAGATGTTTGTAAACAAGTAAAAACCGAGGTCTAGAACTCACATTTGCTACTCTCAAGCCTAAAACTTCAAGCCTTGAACTCCCTACCAAATTCAAACACCTAAGAAAAAAACCCAATAAACACACACACCGCACACACAAACATATGTAAGCATACAACCGAGGCTAATTCTAGCCAAGAACATCTTAAAAACACAAGTTCTTACCTTAAATCTTGAATTCTTCGTCTTCCTCTCTCTAGAACTCGAATTCTCTACTCTTTCTCTCTTTAAAACCGAATGAAGAGTGTTGTGCAGAGCAAAATGGGAGGCCATACCACCTTTTTGCACCAACTTTTTATTTTTTTGTCCTTTTGACACTTTTGACCCATCAACTTTGGGTTGACTTTCTTTTCCTTCCTTTTATTTCTCTTTTATCCTTTTATTTATCTCTTTAGAAATATCCGGGTGTTACAGCAGTGCTCAAAGCCTACCATTATGGAATTTGGTATGGCAGTGTGCAATACAGTCATTGCTTTGCAATCGATGTCCATCTTCTTGAAGTCTTTATCTTAGTAGTCTTTAATTCCTTTTCAATCATGGCACCGTCACCAGTTGGTGATGCTATTTTTGGCTTGTATGGACCATGAGTGACAGATCTCTACATCCGGTTGTCATGATATTTGATGAAGCCTTTAATACGTTGATACCAGCGTCTGAAGTTATCAGGAGTGATAATAGCAGCCTTAGTCATGGTTCCCATCTCAGTCTTAAAATATTTTTAGTTGAGGGCCATTTGAGTAGAGTGAGTGAGTATAAAGAAATAAGGGTGATTTGGGATGTTTAGAACTCACAATCAAGAGCCTGGATGCTCTGATACCAACTGCAGGATCGATGTTGGTCTCTCAACATAATATTTTCTCATAAACTCACTAAGTCTAACTTGTTTGATGATGCAGAATCCCAAACTAAGTTGATGATAATATACTAAGTTAATGAACACAAGAAAAGGTTTTTCAAGATACTTGTATATATTACTTCTCAACTTAGTGTTTACAAGACTCTTACCAAGGATGCATAATGAGTTACATTGAAAAACTATATATATTACTATCTACAACCGGTTATACTTAGCAAACCAGCTGGAACTTACATCTAAACAAATATCCTAGATTAGGTAGTCATGATATGTCCATTACTTACCTTTTGTTACCTACTAAAGTTGGTAACTGTACTAACTAACAAAAGATAAACAGTGGAATAAAGTATGGTCAACTACATGGGCGTGGGAAAATGTCATGCAGTATATCAAACTTGACAGCATATGTCAGTCTGACCATACTTATATCCACTGGTCCATAGTTGATTCTTTCGTATGTAAATTAGCTTCGGAATAATAAGTTCTTCTGAGGCCAATTACACTTCGGAAGAATCAACTTCTTCCGAGTCTTTTGCAAGTCTTCAGGACTTCATTCTTTGGAATGATTTGCCTTGGATCTTCTAAGTTAAACACTTTATAAGGAAAACTACTTAGTCTCAAAAGACTTAGTTTTCCTTTAGAAGCTCTTCATGCTTTAGGATTCGGAAGATCTTCAGTTTATCTTTAGAAGAATTGCTTTTGCTTCGAAAGACTTTCTTTAGTTGTACCCAAAATCTTCTAAGTGTAGGTTTGGTTGCACCAAGATCTTCAGTTTGTCTTTGAAAGAGTTATTTTTGCTTCAAAAAATCTTTCTTCAGTAGTACCCAAAAATCTTCTAAGCGTAGTTTTGGTTGCACCAGACTCATCTGATCCAACATATACAACACATAAATATATGTTTTTATATAATCTTTTACCTAGAACAGTTAAAACATGATACTGTAAAACAATACATAACGTAAAACAATATAGAAAGTGTTTTTTAATCATGTAACAACACATAATGCATTGTCTTACTGTAAAGCAGCACAATTTTAAAATAATTTTAAGTAATATTTTAATATAAGATAACACAAAACATGTTGTTTTACCCTAAAACAACACATAACTTGTTGTCTTATCGTAAAACAGCACATAAGTGTTGTATTACCGTAAAACAACACAGAATGTTGTTTTATCATAACACAATATTTTCGTAATAATAATTTTTTTCAAAAAGTATTGCAATATTATACTTGAATTAAAGAGGAAAACATGCTTGATTTTATGGTGCGATTTATTTTAAAAAATAACATCATATAAAAAAGTTATGATCGTTTAAATAAAGTTCGAGAATTTAAAAAAGTCAACAAAAATGGGGTTTCTCATAATACCCTTGGGACCATTTTTTGTACTAAAAATTGATCTCATCCATTGATTTATAAAATATAGGGCTAAGATCACTTTTTAGACTTTTTAGACAAATCTTTTTTTTTTTATTTTAAAAAACCCATATATATATGTATGTGTATATATATATATATATATATATATATATATATAGATAGAGAGAGAGAGAGAGAGAGATAATTCATCCTTATTATATCTTTCTATCTTCTTCATTCCAAGCTTTCTAATCGGTAGATTCTAAATCTCCTAACCAACTATAGATTTTTAACCGACAAACTCCAGGCTCCGGGACTTTAACCGGCTCACTGACTTTAAATATTTCTCTTCAATTCCCAAGCTTTCTAATTGATTATATTCACCTATCTGTTTATGTTTTAATCATTTATTTGTTGTTTGTTTCTATATAAACCACCAATTCACCACTGCATATTGCATTTTGGATTATTAATCATCTGTTGGTTTTTGTTTTAATCACCCATGAACACCTTTCATAAATCTATATCATTTAAATCAAATAGAAATTATGATACCCAAGTTCAAACATGTAAGTCGAATACTTGTGAAAAGATGTGCAAAGGAGGAGTTAATCGACTCAAACAACATTTGGTGGGAGGTTTTAAAAATGTTGTTGATTATTAAAAATGCCTAGATCATATACAAGAGGAGGTAAGGATTTTCATGTGACGAAAAAAGACAGCTAAGGTGGAAAACGTTATAAACACTAGATTACGAGCTAATGTCTATGACCTTGATAATGATGACGAAGAGGAAGAGTGTGTTGACGTGGCCGATAGTAGTAAGGCGCCTCAACTTAAAAAACTAGGAGTAAAAGGTCCCATCCCATGGATATGTTTTTTAGTCCAACTAAGAAAGATGCGGGTGGGAAACAACAAACCATAAACGGATTTTAAGGTAAATAGCTAAGAATTAAAGCATGTAAAGAGATAGCCGAATGGTTTTATGATGCGGATTTTCATTTTAATACGACCATATATAATAGTTTTCACATAATAATTGAAGCCATTCCCAATTAAGGGGTGAGGTGAATGAGGTTGCTAACAAATTTAATGAGCATAAGAAAGAATAACATATTAGAGGTTGCTCAATTATATCGGATAGATGGCATGATACCATGGTTTAAAAAGACATCATTAAATTCTTGATGAACTCTCCAAAGGGTTTGGTGTTTATAAAATACATTGTTGTTTCCACCATTTTAAAAAATGTGGAGGATGTCAAGGAGAAGAATGTTATTCAAATCGTTATGTATAATGCATCAACATATATCAAAGGCGGGTAAGGCTTGTAAATCTTATTAGTTTTATTTTGCATCTGACCGTTTTATCTATTGACATCTTATAATATGTTGGTCATTAGAGGAGATGATAGAGAGCACTTGGAAAATACCATTATTGGACACCGCATTCAACATATTGCATATATCTCATGTTGGAGGATATTAGGAAGAAACTTCCCAAAGTAAAAAAAATGTTTAAAGAATACAATGTTTAAAAATGGGTACACATATGATTTTGTTGGCCTAGTGAACTTGATGAGAAAATTCACCAATCAATTGAACCTACGTAGGCTCACAAAGTAAAATATTTGCTACATCATATATATCACTCTTTTTCAATACCACAAGCAAAAGAACAACTTATGAAAAATGGTCATTTCGGAAGATTGGGTTAACAATAAACGGTCTATGGATGCAAAGGGAAAGAAAAATCAATCCATCTTTTTACAAGACTCATTTTTGGGGAACATATACTCTTAAGTTGATGGGTCCACTTGTTAGTGTTTATTGATTAGACAATGATAAGAGAAAGCTAGTCATGGGTTATACCTATGAGGCCATGAAGATGGCTAAATAGACAAATTAAAAGGGATTTTAATAGGAAAGAAAAGTTGTATACTACCATATTTGAGATTATCAATCATAGATAGGAATGCCAACTTCATCAACCACTACATGTTGCTGGACATTATCTAAACTCATCCACCTTTTTATGGTGATTCAAAACGCATCTTAGAAAAAGTTATGGCTGGTTTGTATTCTTACATTACTAATTTGTACCCAAGTACAAAAGTTGATGACTTGATCAATGAGCAACTAACAATATATTAAAATGTTGAAGCACTTTTTGATTTGCCTGCAATAGTTAGACAAATGATGAAAAAAGGTCCCAATAAGTATACACGCATAACTTTTTCAAATTCTAAATATAAAATATATACTAGTTTCTAAAATTTTATTATTTTTAGCAGAGTGATGGGCATCATATGGATCTTCTACTCCCAAATTGCAAGATTTTACTAGACGAGTCCTTAGCCTCAATTGTAGTGCTACGAATTGCTAAAGAAATTGAGGTATCTTGCAACACATCCATATGAAGTAGGGAAATAGGCTGGCACAATATAAATTCAATGATATGATGTATGCAAAATTCAATCGTGCTTTAAATCTTCGACATAAAATGGAAGATACATCGATCCGATAATGTTGAAAGAAATTGATGAACCCAATGAGTGGTTGATTAGGAAAATAGAAGGTGAAGAAAGTGATGATAATTTAGTGTTTACCGATGATGGGATAAAGAGTAGTTGGTAGTGTTTCAGGGCCATATGAGCCTATTCACACAACAAGAGTGTCATAAGGGCGGTCCGTGGGATAAAGGAAAATGTATTCTATGTGATGAAGATGAGCTTAAATAAGATATTGAATTGAGTAAAAAAAAAAAGGATCCCAAACAGCCCTTAAACCCGTGAATCGCTAGCAAATCAAACGGCATCAGAGTGAAGTGTCTCTCAAGGTACTATCATCACAGGTAACATCACCAACCTATGGAAGAAGAAACCCTAATGGATGCTGCTGATAAACCCAATGACAACACAACTTCCGATTCCGATTCCGACTCTGAATCTGACAACGAGGCTCAAACTGCTTTGGAATTACAAACCCTAGCCACCGAACTCTCCACCAATCCAGCCAACTACGACGCTCATGTTCAAGTAAATCACTCTCACATTAATAATGTCTTTTTGTTGTTTGTTTGCTTTTCATGTATGTGTTTTTGTAGTATATAACGGCTTTGAGGAAGCAAGGGGATATCGATAAGCTGCGGCTAGCGAGGGAGGCTATGAGCGACTTGTTCCCGTTGACTCCTGCAATGTGGCAGCAGTGGGCCAATGATGAAATTTCCCTCATTTCGTCTTCTGGGTAAGAATAACACATTCTGGCTGTTTGAATCATTAGGTTATGAAGTTTATTGGTGTAAATGAATCATTTGGGTGTTATTAAGCATAGTTTAGAGGCTAGGCTAAAGTGTCAGGTTTGAATTGATTTCTTTTATGGCCTTGATGTCAATAGCTTAGGTTGTTACCATGAATTAGGTTAAGGATTGAAACATTATTGAAAAAGATGGCGCCTCTTTAAGGGGAAGGGAAGGCTTGTGATGTGGTATTGAATGCAAGGTTAAAATGATGAGGTTTTTGTATCACTATAGGTTTATACCAAGGGTCGATTTGGGCTTTACAGCTTAACTATATTCATGAATGACTAAAAAGGATGCAATGGTGTTATGTTTTGTAATTTCTTTTGGATTCTTTTTTATCCATTTCAAACTAGTTTTTGTTTTTGATAGAAGACACAATAAATTGTTTTACTTAATGCAGGTATGAGGATGCAGTTTCTGCAATCGAGAAACTATATGAACGTGGGGCGTCTGATTATTTGGTAAGCTCTTTTTTGTTCTAGAAAGACCAGTCTCTCTCTCACTATCTCTCTCTCTCTCTCCCTCTTATTTATTAACTAAACGTGAAGTATATTTTGTGTTAGAATTTTGTGGATTTTTGATATAGGTATCATTTATAATAGGCAAATTGAATTTTAATAATCTAATCTATTAGACTATTTCTCATTGGCAGATATTAATCCATACTATTGATTTGGCCAGCAATAATCCCAACTTTCATTTTTATTACCAACAACAGTCTCAGTAGTATAATTATCACTTATTTTAGGCTCGATCCCTATTGTCAATAGTGTCTATGGCAACCGCTATAGCGCGCTATGTAGCGTAGCGCCCCTCCTTCGCTATTTGTTAATAGCGACTCGTAGCGGAATTTTTTATTTTTTTAATTTTTATTTTTGGTAAATATGAGATTTAGAAGATTAGTAATAGAGTGTTTTATACTACTTTATTGCTAAACATGCTTATTTAATGAATGTAAAACATTCTTACATATTATCCTACTTAATCGCTAAACACGACATAGCTGTCGCTATTTACCGCTATTTGCTACGTAGCATATAGGTGGCTTGTTGCTATTTACCGCTATTCGCTATTAACAACTATGGGTTCGATTCAGCTTGTATTTTTTCATTTCGTTTATAATCATTATTGTGAATGAAATCGAGTCGAAATCAAGCGTAAATTTTCAATAATTATGTTACTGGGATTGTTGTTGGTAATAAAAATGAAAGATGGAATTGTTACCGGCCAAATCAATAGTATGGATTATTATTAGCTAATGAGTAATAGTTTGGATTATTAAAATCCAATTTGCCTCTATAATATAACTGAAAGTGGAGTTTATTTTCTTACAGTAACATTGTGTGCATGGTGCCATGGTACACAACTTTATATGAATGACTAAATGTAGACGGGCAATGAACAAGCTTGATTGATCATGTATGATTGATTTAGGTGATGTAAGTGAAACTAGGGCTAAATGAGAATAGTTGGATCTATAAGGATTATCTGAGTGATGAAATAACCTCTTAACCTATTCAACTATTTCTACAAGACTGCATGATAAACGTAAAGATGTTTTACAGATTTTAATTTCATTTCACCTTTTTTTGCTCTTTTATTGGGGAGTGTATTTGAACTGGCGATAAACTCTTGTTGCACACTATATTGATTCAAACGTAATCTCGTGCATAGTATTACATTATTTTTATCTCCAATCAATCTTTAGCTTGGTTCTTCTCCTTATATATGGTATGGTAGTTAGTTTATTCTGGTATGGTTTTCTCTCTCCTTACATGGCTAGAGACTACTTCTGTTGTGTGTTCATGTTTTTTTTGGTTAATAAAAGTTGCATTTTGTCAACATGAAGAAATTTGTAGGAGTTTGGAAAATATACTTTGTACTCGCCATTGTAGCAATTGTGATATTTAGGTAGGATTTTACTATACTCTTTGTCATGTAAAGATACATATTGCAAGAGCATGTGAAATGTGAAGATTCATATGATCTTCCTTATGAAAATTAGAATACATAAAGCATCCATGTTGGTAAGTTTATCGAGTTCATAGGTCTTTCAGTCCATACATTGTTTTATTTAAGCATGCCTATGCTTAACTTAATGGTAAACTGGTCATGGATTTGCCTTTTTGGAGCAGGTTTTTTTCAGATAGAATTGGAATTGCTATAGTTTTTTGACTATGCATGGTACAAAATGACATCATGTCAAACTTTTATTGGTGAATAAACTGAAATGGCTACGGACTTGCTCTTTTGACACATACTGATTTGCATCTATAGTAGCTAGTTTCATTCATCAAATCTAAATTTATTTCTCTATGCAGTCTGTCTCTCTGTGGTGTGACTATCTGAATTTCATTCAAAAATATGATTCTTCTGTTCGTGAATTCACATCCACTGGAGTTTCAAAGGCAAGGGATCTCTTTGAGCATGCACTTACTGCATGTGGTTTACATGTTGCTGAAGGCAGTAAATTATGGGAAGCATACAGAAGTTTTGAGGTAGCTATTCTTAATAGCATGGATGAGACAGACCTGGAGGTATGAATTGACTGCAATTTAATAGGAATGCATCCTATTCTTGCTCTTCACTATAATTGTTTCTTCTTCTAAATATAATTATGCATATCAGGGTTTATTATCATATTCATTTGTACTATATGTACTGCTATGGTTTCTCTGTTTATCTTTCGTTTCTATATCTCAGGTTACTTCTATTTTGGTTTACAGTCAAGGGAAAAGCAGGTTCAAAGAATTCGAAATATATTTCACCGCCACTTGTCTATTCCTCATGGGGACATGAGGTCAACTCTTTTGACCTACAAGGCTTGGGAGTCTGAACATGGGAATACTCTTGATGTTAATAGTAGCAGTACAGATGGAATTTCACCTCATGTAGCTTCTGCTTATCAGAAGGCTTTAGATATGTTGGGTGTGCGTGCTGATTTCGAAGAAAAAATAGTACAAAGTGATGTGCCTGATACAGAGCGGCTTCAAAGTTTTATGGTGAGCTTGTATGACTTAGTATACCTGATTCATTTATTTTGTAAAGATATAATGTGGAGGTGGCAATCTCAGCCCATTAGTTTATGAAATTGGTTGGTTGAAGTTATGTTTTATTTTAACTGGATTCAGTGGGTAAAATCATAATAATTAGCTTAGAAGGAAACAGGGCAAACAGATCAAAATACACACAAAGTATAATGCTTTTAACTTTTTAGTAAAGATTTAGAATATTATGGAATAAAGTATTTTTCCTAATCACTTTGACACACTAATTATGTATTGTAGAACTTTGGACTATGGGTCCAAAGTTATAGAATTTGTATGTTAATAAATTAGAATTCCTAAATCATTCTATGTAAAAAGCTAGATGATTAGTGAATCAATAAAATATTTATAATCATATTTGACACTCTAATAATGTATAAAGTTTTTGGGCCAAACGATGTATCTGGTCAACCTAATCTGGTTCGACCCTTGTAAGAAAATTAACCGTTTGACAATCTCTTTTTAACATTTTACCACTTATCTGGCCTCTCAGGCTTGCCAATTTTGCCACCTTTAATATTATGCTACTAGTGGGGCACTAGAATACAATTGTAAGATTAATGACATATGTCGTGATTCTGTAGGCGTATTTGAAATTTGAACAGTCTTCTGGAGATCCCGCTCGAGTTAAAAGCTTGTATGAACGAGCCATAACTGAATTTCCTATATCCGGTGATCTTTGGATTGATTACACCAACTACCTCAACAAAACCCTAAAGGTTTTAGTTAACTTTTTTTTTCTTTTTTTTTCTTTTTCTTTTTGTGCCTTGATTTTAACCTTCTAAACATTAGTATCTTTTTAATACCAGGCAGACAAAACTTTAAGGAGTATTTTTAACAGGGCTACAAGGAATTGCCCCTGGGTTGGAGAACTATGGGTTCGCCTCATGCTATACCTTGAACGAAGTCATGGTTCTGAGAAAGATCTTTCTGATGTATGTTTCTTTTGTTGTTCCTTTTCTTTTTAAAAATTTAGTGCCAACTATTTAAAAAAATGTTTATATATTTCTTCAATACATTACTAATAGCAATTGTGATTTATGATGAAGTAGTTGCATTATAGTATGATATTATTTTAAGGAAGTAATATAAGGATACAGTGATGCAATATGTACATTAATTTTTATAAGTTATCATTGTTGCCCTACTGATACCTGATTTTTCACCCAATTCAGGTTTTTGAAAGATCTCTGCAATGCACATTTTCTACCATAGATGAGGTATAACCACACTTCATTTATTTAAATACTTGTATCAACACTTATACTGTTTCCTTAGTTCAAGAATTTTAATAACTTTGTCCTCATATGATTACGTTCTGTGGTTCAATGAAGCACTTCTACAGTTAATTACTAAATGTATTTTATTCAGTATGTAGATATATTTCTCACTAGAGTTGATGGCCTGAGGAGGAGAATCTCATTTGCTAGAGAACTGGATGATGGCTTAGATTTTTCCTTGATAAGAGATACTTTTCAGGTTTGTTCTCATATTTGATAATTATAATTTCTTCACTTTTTGGGTAGAAAGCTACACTTCTAATAAAATAGATATGAATTATGCATCTTTCTTCAATACACAATATTACTTTTAGGCATCTTGCTTAATTTGGATTAACTTATTTGTTTTTTTTTATCCACTTTAGGCTTTATCTTGGGTTGCCATTGTTTGGTTATCCAATGCTGTTTGAACTTTCCTCATTTGTAGAGAACCTTGTAAGGAAGTAGTTTGATATACTTGAACATTATGATGAAAACAAACAAACAAACAAACATACCCAGTGTATCCCGCTGAGAGCAGGGTCTGGGAGGGGTATGTGGTGGCAAGTCTTTCCTCTATCTTGAAAGATAGAGAGACCGCTTCCGAAGAGACCCCCGACTCGTTAACAAAGGCAATAACAATAGTGATCATAAAACATAACATACAAAAGCATAGCATAGCATACAACACATAGGTAGATATCACATGAAGAATTATCTAGCGCGCACATCATAAAAAGCGGCATGTAACACCCAAAACGGGAGATGATACATGTCACCGAAAACCCTTCCCACCCACAAAACCCACTAAAA
>BJCO01466841.1:0-10773 GCA_018326465.1 Flaveria floridana
TAGTATATATATATAACACATTTGTAACTACATCAATGTAACAATAACTAACATACGTGTAACAAACGATTACTTTAAAGTAATATATAGTCATGCTATATATTTTTATATTTGTATGGTTCGTTATTACATTGTAACAAACATTTATATTAATTTAAGAAAAATAAATCTCATACGTGCAAACTATCATTATATATTATCACACAAATCCTTAGAAAAAAAGCATAATTTGATATATATATATGTGTGTGTGTGTGCACGCAGGCGCGCGCAACAAGATATTTTCATACAATTACAAAACAGTTTATGAACTTGAAAGGATTAACTTAACTATTAATTGTTCTTGAAGCAAAAAGTGCAAAATAGCAATAAGACAAATCAAGAATCATGAACACATATTTATAGATCAAAAAACATCAAGAAACCATAACATGGAGAAACATACACATACGGAGAAAGCTTGAGAGTAACATGTAAAGACATGCAATCTAAGGAATATACAATATCTTATTACTTGTATGTTATATGAAGAATTACATGTTGTAAATGTTTATAGTTACGTGCAATTTTTCATAATCATGTGTAATCTTACAAATGTAATGTAATATTACACATATATAATGTGATATTACATGTATGTTATATCACATTACAATTGTGTAATATTACATTACATCTGTGTAATGTTATGTTACATACGTGTAGTATAACATACATCTGATATCGCCTTACATGACATGAGAATTTACATTTTGTTCTCACATATCAAAATTGTAAATATAACATGTGTATATCATAATATAACAAGTGTATACGATGATAATATAAAAGAGTGATATTGTAGATAAGTGTAGTATTACATACATGTGATGTTGCCTGTGAGAATTACACTTTGTCTCACATATCAAAATGGTAAATATCACATGTGTATACAATCTAATATAAAGAGTAATATTGTAGATAAGCAGTGGCATACACATTCCCAGATAATGTTATTATAATAAAATAAGAGCACATGTACGATTATATAAATTATTAGAACAATCTAACAACCAATATGTGAAAACATACAAATTTAAACAATTTAAGAAGTTGAAAGAAGCAAATCAACTATTACTTACACTACCAAGATCTTTGTATTTAACTATAGGATGACTTTGAACTTAAAACCATTTAGCTTTTGAACTTTGAACACCTCCCATCTAATTAATCTCATCCATTAGCTATCATTAAACTTAAAAATTAACTCTAACAGGTAGTAAAATTGAGTTGTTTAGGGTATTACATTAATGTTATAAAACATTACAATGATGTAATCTAGGTATGTTACACTAATGTAGGAGTAATACATTGAAGTGACAATATTACATTAACGTAAGAGGTGTTACGTCAATGTAAGAAAAAATGGGTGATTAATGATAATACAACAATTGATAAATTTAGTTAACCCTAACATAGAAATCTTACAAAAATTACCATTACAATATGAGCACCATCAAAGTTCTGTCTGTGATTATAAATCACATATAAAAGTTATAATAATTTTCTTTTAAAAATAGTACTTTTTTCTAACAACTATCACTCTTGATAATTGGAAAGTTACCAAAAGCTGCTCATATAAAAGCACTGCCACTAATATCGGCATTTGCTAACAAATTATATAAAATCACACAAATCTAAAACCAAAACAAGAATGCTAACAACAAAGATTCATACACATTTTTATGTGTCTTACTAATGCTTTGTTATATTGAAAAACCAGAAACTCGGATATCATAAATTTTCGAAAAATTAATTTTACTAATGGAATCTATTTCTAATATTTCGGATATCAGAAATTTTAGATACAAATTCGGACTATGAAAAGAATATCCGAAACAATTAAAAAACAAAAATTATATAGATATAATATTTTTAAGTTATACAAGCAATAAGAAAAAAAACACACACACATATATATAATATTTCAGACTTCAATTCGGGTTTTCTTGTATTTAAATAATAAAAACAATAAAAATTATAAAAATATAAAATTCTGGATAGTTCAAATATTTGAATTATCCGATTTTCTTAAATTATATCCGAACGCGAAAACTTAGGATCCGAATTTTCGGATAATTTGGTTTCGGAATTTGACATTTTTCATTCGCATGTTCGGATTCGGATTTTTTTGCACATCCACATTCGCAAATGCTTCTGCAAATTCAACGCCTGTGGGTAAAATCAGACGAGTAAAAAGGCAAAGTTTGGGGAGGACATCGTCAACTCCTGTGACGAAGCAAATGATTTGGTAGGGCATTAATGAGTCAAATACGTTGAAGTAGTAACTAGGGCTTTCTTTTTTGATTTCCAAGTTATAAATGTGTGGAGAAAAACAAAACTCACCATAGAAGATGGGTTTTGTATCTTGGCTCGTGAGCAGAAATTAAGAGAGTAGAAAGATTAGAGAGCGAGTGTAAAACTTCTTTTGTAATTGTTTTTATTTTTATAATAATTGCTTTTATTTTTTTATTTATTTGAATAAAATATGTCATCTTTTCATTTGGTGCCACGACTTTTAAATGAAAGTGCTACGGTAAAAATTAAAAATAAAACTTCAAAACTAATGAACTTAAACTGTTATTATGGGCAAATGACTAAGACTGAAATTATAATTAGAGTTTATTACACAATTGGTCCATGTGGTCGGCTCATATTACAATATTGATCTCAACTTTTGAGAAATTACAGGTTTGGTCCCAACTGTTTATCAAACTATAACATGATTGGTCCTTGACTTATTAAGTTTCTCAGTTAAATAAATGTGAAAAGATAAATATATCCTTTAATATAATAATATATATTTAAAAACTCAACCCACCCCATACCCTTCCCCTTCGATAGTGGAGCATCCGTGGTGTGTCTGGTCTAATCGAAGGGGAAGGGGATTGGGGTGGATTGGGTTTTTAAATATATTATATTATTATTATATTAAAAAGTATATTTGTCTTTTTACATTCACTTAACTGAGTCGTGGTATGGTTTAGTAAACAGTTGGAACCAAGCCTGTAATTTCTTAAAAGTTGGGATCAATATTGCAACGTGGACAAACCACATGGACCAATCGTGTAATTAACTCTTATAATTAACTCAAAAATTAATTATTGAGCCTTTAAAATATTAATTTATAATCATCAAAAGGTACAACTTTATGATAATTTCAAGTGCTTGTTTTTACGGTTCTGTTTCAACCATATTGAAAAAAATCTATATCCACTATAGTTTGTAGATATAAATTTAGAAGATATAATAATACTCTACTATATTATTCTTAGACTAGACTAGTCGGGTACATAACGAGTCTGATTAAATACTCTTTAAAACGTCTCCAAACCTTCAAGATTTTCTCTCTTTTCTCTCCTTTACAATATCTCATATACTACTTTAGGTTTAGGTTTCACATCATGTTTATTTTAGACGTTATATTTGTTCTTTAGTAAATCCACAAAAGATTATTCATATTTTAAATTATATATATACACACTAATTATTTATAGCGTCATTCGGGTTTTAAACAACCAGTAAACTTGACCATCAGATTTAAGATTTAGGCCTAAGTGAACCCCACCATCAAATTTAAAGTTTAAGGTTTAGAGTAATGAAACTATACTTATCGGTTGACCTAACCAATAAGACAACCTTTTGTCCTGTTTTCAAAAGATATTATAAATGTGATTACTTCTAATTTCCTAAGCCCACTCCATATATTCTATTTGATAGAGTTCATGATTCATATATGACAGATAACCATATTTATATCAATTTATTATAGCTAACTGCAAATGGCATTCCCCATTTTACCCAATATATTGTTAAAATGACATTAGACCAAAAAGAACCCTTGTTGTAGTTCATATATACATAAACAGCAGAATATAGATAAAGTCATAAAACAATTAATAAGACAGACTCCATTGAGGTGACTAAAAAGGTCAAAGGAGAACCTAGAAGTTGAATCCAAAACTATTGAATCCAATGATCATATCATTCATTCCCAAGTAACCGAAATCATGGAATTGGCCAGCCCCGACTGGTCAAACGTTGACTCGCTCTCGTAGTCCAAAGCCTTTACAGCACCTGGGATTGCATGAGTCAACCGAAACCGCTTTCCATCACTACCCTCTAAATTGGCATAGCAGAATGACCACAACAACTGAAGAACACAAACAATAAGTGAGAATCATCATCTACAAAATTCAATAAAAAGGGTCAAAGGTCATAACCAAAGTCAACAATCAACGAGTGTTACTTGTACGGGATCAGAGAGTAAAAAGTTCCTTTGAAGTCTGCGTCCATCGGGCAGACGAACTCCAACTCTGCAAAGCAAGCTCCTATCACCCTTGGGTTCTTCTGGCAATGGTGGATAATCATGTTTTTCAGTTTTTTGGATTTCTTTTTCCGTGTTTATAGCATCTGAATCTTTTAAGGGTTCTCTAATGCTATCTTTCTTTGTTGTTTCCATACATGATGCCTTTCCCAACCGCGTGTTTTCTTCTTCTCCACTTCTTCCATCTGCAACAGCATAATCAAAACTCAGTGATGGAGGCAAAATGGGTGGGTAACAGGTCAACCAGGGTTGTGTAGATACTAAATAGTTATAAAAATATAATTTAAAAAAAAATACAACAACAACGTTTAGGACCATTTTTAGAATTAAAATCAGAAGCTTTCAAGTCAGTTTGAGGATCCACAAATGTGTGCATGGAAGTCGGAAGCAAAAAGTTCTATTAGCACAAATGATCGCATGGTTCATGCACACTCATTCCTTTATATATAACAAAATTCGTACACCAATAAAGAAACCATATGGAACAGGCTAAAAACCTGGCGTAGCTTGGATATTGGGAGGTGGAGCCTCAGCATTTTCTCGTGGACGTTTGCGGGACAAGGTGAAATGATGATTCTTAGGGCTACCATCCATAAATTGCAGCAAATCCTATCAAAAATATATATTATATTCCAATTTAAAGATCGGGTTTTGATATTGATCTGATAATATTTCCAACAATTCAATAACACTAACAAAGTACCTCCAAAAAACTTTCTGGTTGAATCATACCACGCCATGAGCGCATTCTTTGACCCGTGACAGGGTCAATGACAAGAGTTACAGGAACAGAGTCCAATTTGTAGTATGTTTTTATCTTGCTGCCCTCTTCTGTATCATCGCATACCTAAATGCACCATCAAAATTGAAAAGGAAAAAAAAAGAATCTAAATGTTAAAAACATGATAAACGATTCAAAGAAAGCAAGAATACGGGATTTAAAACTAATCTGATATGAAAGTGACCAATAAAGCTGAACTCATGTTCTTCCAAGCAATAAACTGGAGATCGGTGATGAACCCAGGATTCAAATTCATGTCTGCCCCAACTTAATTGAGGGAGCAAAATGAACGCACTGGGTAACAGGTATTTTGAGTGGGTCGGGTCGCGTCATTACTGATAAAGTTAGGCACAAGTATATTGTTAATATCGAAACATGAAAACGTGGATCCTAACAGTAGGCATAATTACAAGTTATACCAAAACTTTGGCAAACCAAATACATTCATCTTTTAGTAAGCATAAAAGTAATCCATTCGATAAAAGAAACTTCAATAATCACTGAAGTAAATCACATTTAGCAGAAAGCAAAACAAGAAAGAAGAAATCAAGAAGAAAATAAGAAACAAACTGAAAGTAAATCAGATTGAACATAAGAAAGAACTGAAACAAAATGTTGAGAATTCAGGGACATTAGTCACGCAGAATTTTCTCCATCTTTCCATCTCTGGTTTTCTAGAAAACCAGAGGCATTTTACCTCAAGATAAGTTTGAAAAATTAAAAAATGTTTTATAAAACAGTAAAATACAACATTTTTCGTCAACAAGCCAAATTCAATTAAAATATTCAGTATTCACCTCAAGAATCCCTAATAACAAAACCCTGTTTCTCTAAACTTTTTCCTTAAAATATTATATAATATATAACTAACTAAAACTGACCTGCCAAAATATGAAATTGGAGGTGATCGTTTGAGCAACAGCTTCATTGGCCCAGGTATCTCGGTTAAGCTGCATAAACAGTATAGAAAAATGACACATGAATACAAGTTTACAACATTCAAACACACAATAAAACTATTTTACATAGTATGTCCGTGCGTGTATTTCGGGGGCAGTTAGCTGAGATGTACCATGTGTGAGCTAAATTCCCTGGTAGATTGCAAATTCACAAGGAGCCATTGATCTTGGGTTTTAGCAGCTTCTTTTGCCTGGAATTTTAACAAGTAACATATAAAGGAAACATGAATATATAAAACTAAATAGGAGGCTGTCTTTTACATCTCCAGATCATAAACTTATAGGCCACAATTGTAATCACACAAAAGTGCAAATTACTTGGGGGTGCATTTTCAAAAACTGTAGTTTAACAGTTATATACCATTTTCATGCCAGATTAAATAAAAATTTATCAAGTGCTTAGCCACTTAATAGACACCCAAATATTTTTTTTCATTTATTTAGACGATTAATAGACACCCAAATACGATCCAGGTATTTGTTAGAATAATATATTTTTTCACGCATACTCTGCGAAATGTATTCAAACGAATATTTTGAAATTTTTAGCTGCATAATTAATTCAGATGCCTAAGTATGGTATATTAGGCTAAATAAATAAAACATGTTATGCATTGCTTAAGAAAAAAAGATTCTTTAGTCACACTTGTATATGTACACTCATGTCAAGTACGTCATTTCAACCAAATTAATTGAATGAAGTTATTAACAAACATCAAAAGGCAGTTCAAGATTAGTGAACAATAGAAAGAAATTTGACAAAGGAATATTGACATGGATGATTTATATTAACTTGACTAAAATGGAGGAATTATGTAACTTGTATGATTATAATAAACGATATATATGCGATGGAGAGATCTTATTGTTAGACTATGTAGCTGAAAAAAATAATGTAGGAGTACAGTAACATAATTATCTAGTTTGCCTAGCATAATACTCGTGACTTATGGTTATTGAAAACACATTAAAACAAACATCTTTTAATGCATTGATTAAAAGGCATTTTATTTATTTTGAGGCAGAAGTGGTATAAAAAAAGTGAAGTCACCAAGATAGATTTAAATTTACCTTCTCAAATGGGCCATGAAACATCAAAGCAAAAGGAGGGCGATATAGCGTAGCAAGATTATCTCGAGAAGTATCAGCCGTTGATGTAGCACCTTGATTTGTTTCCCATAATCCAGGGTGTTTTAATTCCTCATCAAAGTTCCGAAAGGGATCCACTGTGTGTGCTTCACGTGGATTGTACCCCCGTCTTAATCCTCTTTACTCACAAAAAAAATAATAATAAAAATATGCACACCATTCGTTTTAGTGTAGAAGCTTCTACATATGAAAAGCTTAGCATACCCGTAGAGTGTTGGAGCATCATAAAGAACATCCCTTTTCACTGGTAAAGGTGCACGAACCACACTGCTATCGTTTTCAGGTCCTGCTTGATTCTCTGAGCCTCTGATGAAACAATTCAAAATCAATACAGTCATATGAAAGCTAGTGACCATATAAAAAATAAACTTATAAACCATTTAACTTCCACCCACCCTACGATTTGGTCGGGTATATCAGTTTCTAACGGTGGAACATAAGGAGATGATGCAGCTGCTGCTGCTCCATCATTTCCTACATAAAAAAGTTGAATGGCTTCCTCAAGCTTCCAGCTTGTCGCCTGAATGCAAAGTGAATGAATTGAAAATAATGAGAACTTTATTTTTCAAGATGTGAAGAATATCATTTCAAGAAATGGTTCCACAATGGCACAATCCACGGCATTAACTACCTATGTTCTTTGAACAAGGTCATTTGTAAAAAAGGGATTTCCTTTTCAGTGAGTGTAGCATCTCTACCTCCTAGGGTAGAGGATGTTAGAAATCTTGCACATACATACACATGAACACAAAACATAACGAAAACGGAACACAAGAGATTGTTAGTGGTTCAGTCGGTGTGATCTATGTTCCCTTTGCTGCAACTAGTATTTTATTATTCACATGCTTAAGGAACTACAAGTGCCTAATCATCTACTTATAACAAAGAAATTAGGGTTAATATCTTTGCAAACAACAAACATAACTGCCTACATAACTTAGGCAGGTTGCTTAATTACTCCACTAGGGCCGGCTGCCCTCTTTCACTAAGCCAAATCCTCCACAACCCAACAGAGAAAAGATCTGCCATTATCTCACCCTCCTTAGACCCTACTATTGAGTTGGATTTTACTGAGTATGTTTGTTCTTTCTCTGAACAAGGTAAGTTCTAGTTTCTTTTTAATGACCATAAGAACCTGTTAGCAAAAAACTCACAGGACCCACATACCCTTCAGCTCGGCAAGTGGCCTTCAAGAGAGTTAAAAGACAGAAAACCAATTAAAGCCGGATTCAAACCTAAGACCTTCACTAAGACTCGAGCACTTACCACTACGCCACCCTTTAAGGTCGGTAAGTTTTGATATCATAGACTCAAATGTCAGTATTTTTCTAATTGATATGGAACAAACAATTGCATTTGTGGGGGGAGAGGGGGGTAATGCACAATGCAAAGCCCTCATCTTACATAAGCATACACCTTCAGCCCTAATACCATAACAATTGATGAAAAACACACCAATGAAGACGCTAGATTGAGTAAAAATACCCACAAAACAAATAGCATAGTCATGTACGGTGTACCCTAATCAATCGATCGATCAATAAACAACAGGAACTAAACATATAACAAAATGGGACCTGTAAAAACTGTCTTGCAGTATCAGCGGTCTGACCAACGGCAATTTCAAGAAACGAAGAGACCATACTCTGCTGATCGGTCGCAGATACAACCCCACCACCATCCATCTTCGATTGTTGTTCTTCTTTCAGCAATGAATCAATGAGCCCAAATCAGCGGTTGTACCGAAACCCTGATACGAGATTCGATTAGAATTGAAGTACGATGATGGGATTTTGTTTTGAAAAAGTGGAGAATTGGGGATTGCTGATAATCGAAACAGAGGTTATTCGATCCCAAGATTTACCCTGGATTTGTATGTATTTGGTAGATTTGCTGATAGTACGAACATGGTATTATTTGTGTTCGTTTATTAAAAAATAAATTTGTTCATGACCTGTTAGTGAAAAATTACCGAACAGAATTATTTTATTTATGTTCGTTCATTAAAAAAATTAACATTTTAATAAACTGTGCACGAACACTTATCGAACGTAAATGAACACAAATAAATTTTCATGAACATAACAAACACAAAAAGGTTCATGAATACAAACAAGTACAACTGATTATATATTTATTTTAGAATAAAATTTATATTTTTATAACAAACATTATACAAAATCCACCAAAAAAATAAATAAGTACTTAACATAAATATTAAAAAAAATATTGATATAATTGTTATAATAAAAATTGCCACAAAAATTAATAACGTAAAAGAACACATTTTACGAACATAAACGAACAGATAATCGAACGTTCACGAACGAATATTAACGAACATAAACGAACACATATCGAATGTTCACGAACATAAATGAACGAACGCGGGTTGTGTTCGTGTTCGCTCGTTTAACTAAACGAACAAATTTTTTGTTTGTGTTTGTTTGTTTACTAAACGAACGAACATAAACGAACTTTCCGCCGAATGATTCACGAAATGTTCGCTAAATGTTCGGTTCGTTTGCAGCACCAGGTACATTTATAGAAAGAATAGAAGGAACCCAATCTTGAGTATTTTTATAATGGTAAGCCAATCAGTTTTTATTTGTTATGGTAATTTACAATAATTTTTCGAAAGATAAATTTTGTCTTAATTGAGTTTGTTTATTTGTATTTTAGTCGAAATCACACCCCTAACGTTCTCAGGAGGACACCCAAAACTAAAAAACTTTTTGGCTCAATATAGAGCATTTTTACCTCATGAGACTCAAACCCACAACTTCCCCTAAAGAAAACAATTAGGATACCATTGTGCCAGATGAGCAATGGTTGTAAGCTAGCCAACCAAGTACACAGGAGCATAAGACTCTTGTACGTGTGAGAATTGAAAATTGTGAAGTCAATTTGGGATTAACAGTGTTTTCACGGCCGGATCGGACCGGCCGGTCCGACCGGGGATCGGCTAGGTGGCCGGTCCGGTCGTGTATGATTCGTTTTGTGGGGGTCGAACCGGCCGGTTCTACCAGAGTCGGTGGTCGGACCGGGGAACCGGACCGGTTCGGACGACCGGTTCGGACCGGTTTTGGATTTTTTTTTTACTTTTTTGAGTAAAAACGGAGTGTTGAACTACAAATTAGTGTGCTAGATCAAAAAGTAAAACCGAATTCAAAAAACGATCAAAAAGTAAAACCGAATTCAAAAAACGAGCTCGCACGGGCCTAGGTTTTTGAAGCTGCATTTGTGTCCGCGACACGTGCGGGCACACACGAGTTCGCTGGAAATCCAACCTTTTTCCCCATTTTTGCACCCCCCTGCGCGCGGGTAGTACTTGTGGCAAAATATGTCATAAAGATACACTAGAGTGATAAAAAAATTACTTATAAACCAAACATCACTTTGTCCCCACACCAATGTGGGACAAAGTGTTCACCATAATCTTAAACATACATTCACACACACCCAAATATATACTTAAATTTTATATATAATTATAAAATGCATATATAAATCATATA
>BJCO01466842.1:0-10814 GCA_018326465.1 Flaveria floridana
TGTGATGATTCGATACAAATGAATACATGATTCTTTAAGAGAGTAATCGATTTTGGTTTCAGGGTGACGAATCGAGGAAGATGAATATCAGATTGTTTTCGCAGATTGGTTTGAGATGAGGTGATCTGGTCAAAATTGGTGATTAAAATATACCATAATTAAAGGAGTTTATAAATGGAAGACAACTATTAATTAAACAATAAAATTACCTTAATATCCTTTAGGAATAAACTAAAATAAAAACAAAAACTATATCATTCAATGGTCAGGATTAGTTCTCGTAGTTCTCGCGATATTTAGGAGTACTGAGAAGATCCTAACCCTATATATATATATATATATATATATATAATTTTAAAAGTATAATTTTAAAAGTATAGCGATGATATAAAAAAATTACTAATCATAGTGGTAAATTAAAAAAATTAAGTTGCTAAGTTCACAACTAAACTCAAACTTATGCAATAATTTTTTTAATTAGACACATCACACTGCACACTAACCAATAAGAATATTATAGGAGTTTTTTAAGAGACGTAATGCCGTACCAAATATTGATTTAAATGATTTTCGAACATAAGTTTCAAAGAATGCATTATTATTATTATTTAACTTATTCTAACAAATAGAGTTTCATTACTATTAAAACTATCACATTTGTACGTTAGAGTTTAAATCGAAAAAAATTGATTAGATGATACATTACTTGACTATCAGCAATTCAGAATGTTCCGTTAGCCACTACTAATTTTAAGAAATAATATATTCTTTAAAGCTAGTCATGCTTCTAATCAGATACATTAAATCTTAATGCATTTTATTAATGACTCATTATTCGCAGAATTAATCTGAAATTAATTAATAAGTGTTTCTTCATTTGTACTTCATCTCGTTTGACCTTCAAAAAAGTTTCAAATTCATCTCCTTAACCATTTTCTTCACTAGTTCTCTTTACTTTATGAGCATACATTTTCATTAAATATTATTTATTTCTTTTTATTCCACTTTCAAAGAATATAAAGCAGATTGATTACACACTAAGCAACATTTAATGGAGGTTTAGGCACATTCTAAATAATACTACAATGTAACTATAATTATACAAATCAAGAAATCAAAAGGAGATATTAAAGTGTGCAACTAATTTTCTTTCAACAAATTCTTAAATTTGAAGCATGATTTTACTCGTTTCTTGACCACCTTTGCAATTCAAACTGAATTATTTGATCCTGTTATTAGCATGGTGTTGACCTTACTTTTTATTTCTTGTCATGACCTCTTGACTACAACATGCCCAACTCAAATTGAACGATCTATTTGGTTGTGCTATTAGCAAGGTTTGGCAACCCCCTAGCTTCCTAATAAGTGGTCCTAATTACGGGATTGCTCAAAAGATCGTGGCTCACGCGAAAATAGATCGTTTGAAATCGGCTCAACTTGGTTTTACAAACCAAACCCAATCCAAGGTCAGCACAGACTGTGGTTTGCTCGTTAGCTGACTCAACTCACTTGTCGACTCCTTCAAATTAAAGTGTAAATTTATATAAATTATAAATAAATCAAGACCGAGCCGGAGTCAATAATTTAAATTCGTTAAGATATACAAGACAACTTGACTCAGTTTAATTTTTAAGACGAGTCAAGCTTGAACTCATCATAACTCGACTCGATACTATACTATCTAATTGGAATAAAATTTGAAAGGAAAAAACAAAAACAATTATTAGAATTAAGAATTTGAGAAAATATAAAAAAACCAAAAGATTAACCCATCATCTTCTTCCTTTTCTTTCTCTTTCCTCTCTGTAAACTCTCATCTCTCTCTCTCTCTCTCTTGAACCATTTCACATTCATTCTTTGCTTCCCCCTTTAAATCACGAGATCCCCATCTCTTTTCTTCCTTTTTTCTTGTGTTCTATGTTTCTTTCTGCTGTAATCCGTCGGTGTTTCTACCTTAATTGCACCCACAATCGTCGCTAAAATCCCCACAACAGATTTGGGGATTTCAGCACCTTTCAACCTTCAATCCCTCTGTTATCATCTTCAACAGTCAAAATCAAACCTTTTGCTTCATCTTCTTCCCAAATGTCGCACTCAAGTAAACCAATTTCAGACCTAGGGTTCAATACAGCACTCTCCGATCGACTCCGGAAGTCGCTCACTTGCGACGGCGATGACTCCAATAAACCTGACTTTCGGGAGCTTGATTTGGGCTCGGGTTCGCCCATTTCGCCTTTACGGGCCGGACCCACGATTAGCAGCGGTTCGAGCTCATCTGGGTCGGTTTCGGGTCGGATTGGAAATGGGTTTCAGGTGGGTTCCGGTGGTCGGAAATCGGACTCCGGTGGGAATACTAATCATCACTCCGGTGAGCTGTCGGTTGATAGTTCACCGACTTCTTCTGTTGGTGGGTCTTGTGGGGTTAAATCGGGTCATACCCGGTCTGAATCCGGAGCAACAGTCTTCTCCGGTGGAAGCTCCGCCACTTCTCCGGCGGTGAATGTGCTTCCCACCGGCAATATTTGCCCCTCCGGTAGGGTTTTGAAAACGGGTATGATGGCAAATCGGAGCTCCAAACCCGATAGTTTGAGTTTGGGCACCGGTAACTACGGTCACGGTAGCATAATGCGTGGTGGCTGTGGGTCAACTTCTGGCGTCAAATCCACCGTCTCCGGCGGCAGAGTAGAACAAACCACCCATGCTCCGGCGACTTCAAGTTCGAAAAGATTGTCAATGGATCCTGAAGATTTGAAGAAATTAGGGAACGAAGAGTACAAAAAGGGTCATTTTTCAGAGGCATTGAGTTTTTATGATCGAGCAATATTGTTATCTCCGGCGAATGCAGCTTACCACTGCAATCGTGCAGCGGCATTGATGGGTCTGAAACGGTTGACTGAAGCAGTTAAAGAATGTGATGAGGCTATAAAATTGGATTCTGGATACGTGAGAGCTCACCATCGTTTAGGATCTCTTCTTATTAGGTATGTTGTTGAAATAAAATTGAAAAAGTTGCGTTCTTTTTATCCTTTTTGATCGTATCTTTATCAAGAAATCTTGAAAATGGAAATTGACCCATAACCCATTTGCTCAGATCTAGTTTATGTCCAATTTTTGTGTTTTGATTGTTCAATTATTAGTTTTGATAGTCTGTTGATCTTGTGATGCTGGTTTAGATTTTGGGTATTGTTTTGCTGTTCTTGATTATGATTTGAAGATTATAATGGCAGTTTAGGACAGGTTGAAAGTGCGAGGAAACACCTTTATTTCAAAGAGTTTCAACCCGACCCGAATGAGGCCCAAAAGTTGCAGTTGGTTGAAAAACACTTGAATAAGTGCACTGATTTGAGGAGGGTTCGAGACTGGGGCAATTTGGTAAAAGAAACCGATGCTGCTATTTCATCTGGAGCAGATGCGTGTGCTCAGGTAAAGACCGTAAAGTAAATTGGTTTGAAGTAGTTCATTGGATTGTAGACGTTGTAATGAAACTGAATGTGTTTATTTATATCAAACTTTTAGCTATTTGCGTGCAAAGCTGAAGCATTATTGAAGCTCCATCAATTAGATTATGCAGATTCGGTTTTTTCACATGCTCCTAAGTTTGAGGCATGTAGTAGTAGCATGTCCTGCTCTCAAGTGAAGTTTTTTGGGATGCAATCTGAGGCGTATGCTTTGTTTGTCCGTGCTCAGATTGATTTGTCATTAGGAAGGTAATTATATTAAAGATTTGATCTTTAAAAGTTCTCTCATGTAGGAAACAATCCAAGTGACATATTTGTTTGTTTTCTCTTTTGAAAGATTTGAGAGCGCGCTTACTTCTATCGAGAAATCAGGACAAATTGATCCTAGGAACGTTGAGGTTGCGGTCTTGCTTCAAAATATAAGATCCTTGTGTAGGTCTCGTGCTCGTGGCAATGATTTGTTTAAATCACAAAGATATACAGAAGCTTGTTCGGCTTATGGTGAAGGGCTTAAATGTGATCCCTCAAATCCAATTCTGTACTGCAATAGAGCAGCTTGTTGGTTTAAACTCGGGCAGTTTGAAAAATCTTTTGAAGATTGTAATCAAGCACTTCTTATTCATCCAAATTATACAAAAGCACTTCTTCGAAGAGCCGCCACATGTAGCAAGGTATGTATGCTTTATTCTTGATATTAAAGATAATGTAACT
Organism: Flaveria floridana; assembly: GCA_018326465.1. NCBI lineage: Eukaryota > Viridiplantae > Streptophyta > Magnoliopsida > Asterales > Asteraceae > Flaveria > Flaveria floridana. The sequence goes on from BJCO01466842.1 coordinate 4,170, forward strand.
GGAGAAAGAAGTAAATTTAAAGTCATTGATGTTGTCTGATACACCCTTTATTCACAAAGAATTTGAAAAATATATATATCAAATTTCCTGCTTGTTTTAACTTGAGCCGTGTACGAGCCTCTTAAATATGACTCATACATAGGTTTGAGTCACAATAGCTGAATAGTGAATATTAAAGAAAGCCATGAAACAAGTACTTAAAGAGTGAAATAGAAGAACTGTGCAGCGCTTGAGTTCCTGTATCAAAGGTCTCATGCTCGAATTTTATTTCCATTGGTTTTCTGCCTTTAACCACCTTGAAGGTTACAAGTCCAATGTAAAGGTATTACACTATTACGTGATCCTATTGGTTAGTAGGTTATTGGTAGGCCCTGTGAGCTTCAGACGGTACAAAAACAGCAAGATGTTTTTTTTTTCGTTTTTCTTTTGAAAAAGCACTTGGTTTCGATCAGTTAATTAAGGCTTTAATGCTAGAGATTGAAAAGGAAGCCGTGAATAAATACTTAAAGCTTGAGCTGTCAGCTGAGGCTGTTTGTTCTTTTAAATTAAATTAATATTAATATCTATTAATAAACTAAGGTTTTTAATGTTACAGCTTGAAAGGTGGGCTGAATCAGTAAGAGATTATGAGGTTTTGAGGAGAGAACTTCCAAACGATAACGATATAGCTGAATCTTTATTTCATGCTCAAGTTGCATTAACGAAATCCCGAGGTGAAGAAGTGTATAATTTGAAATTTGGCGGTGAAGTTGAATTAATTAATAATCTTGACCAGTTCAAAGCTGCAGTTGTTTCAACTGGTTAGTACTTTATTCTTCACATAATAATATTGTATGCGATTTCTTGCTTAAGTTTTGGACTTACTGTTGAATGTTGATGTTTAAAATTTTGAAATGCAGGAGCTTCTGTTGTTCTTTTCAAAACCACATCTGATATTCAATGCAAGCAGATATCCCCATTTCTTGATACCTTATGCACGCGATATCCATCTATTAATTTCCTCAAGGTATATTTTATGTTTAGTGTTACCATATTTATGAAGTTTGATTTATATAATCAAGAAGCATACACACATGATGGAATGATATGGACATACCATATTTATAAAGTTTTGATTTTTATAATCAAGAAGCATACACACATGATGGAATTATATGCACATGTAGTAATGTGATTCTTACATTCGTTTGCTCAACAATTGTCTTTTTTTAAATGTAAAGATTGATATCGAAGAGAGCCCAACAATTGCAAGTGTAGAGAATGTACGAATTGTACCAACAATCAAGATTTACAAAAAAGGTAATCGAATGAAGGAAATGGTATGCCCGAGTAGAGAAGTGTTGGAATCCTCTGTTCGCCATTACAGTTTCTAAATCTATACAACGGTCAAGGTTGATGAAGGGCAGAACTGTAATTTCCCCACCCTCCAATCATCGACGGAGGGCATAATGGTAATATCCTCCTTCCAATCATTAACCTTCTGTATCAGTACTACATAATAATTTTATCAGCAAGAGCCAAATTTCAAAGCCAGTAGGAACCAGAAAGGGTTAGATTAGTAATTTCCCTTCTAAATTCCATTTATTCACCTCACCACCATGGTTCTTATGGATTTTTAGAAACCCATTTTCAACATATACCCTTCATTCTTTCTTATCAAAATTTTTAGCTTTTTTAGGATTCCCATTTTACCCCCTTGATCATAAGTCTATCATCCTCTATGCTGTTGTGTCATCTTCCATTTCAGATATCATGTACCAATGTAAATTACAAGTGGGCTTCAATGGCTTGTTCTGGATATAGATATATGCCCTTTGTGTGTATATATGTGAAGATGAAGATATATACAAAAAAAGTAAAAAAAAGAAAAGAATGAAACTTTGGAGGAAGAAATTGGATGTCTAGGCCTTAGGTGTACTGGATTAGTAGGTCATACATTGGGGGATTTTCTTTTTGTTAAACAATTTCATTAATAAAATAATTTTCTTTTTCTTTTTTAATGTCATTTCATTATTATGTAACGGTATATGATTATGCGTATTACATGGATGTGAATTCTCTACATGTTCCTAACATGAAATTCATGATTATAAGTTCAGTCTAAATGGATTCGGGTTAGTTTCGAGTCTAACTTTCTTTTAACACTTTTAGCTAAACATCTTGTTGGATGAACAAGTGTAAAGGGTAATTGGTGGCATTGGTCAAAGGGTCAAGTGGTAGTAAGGTAAAAAGATTTTGGTAAATTTGCGAGGAATTTACTCATTTAGGGGTTTTGGTTAAAAAGTCAAAGAAAAGGGTATGTTGACCATTGAAAACAAGACATGTGAAGGGCACTAAAGAATAAGGGTGTAAAATACATGTGAAAGCAATGAATGGGGAAAACCACTTTAAAGAAAACCATGACCTCCACCATTTACATCATCCATTAAATACTGACCTTTTAGTTTAAGATTCTTCATGGGTGTTGGTCCCCATTTTCATGTTTTTGTTTTTCAATTTCTAGGGTTCTCTTTCATATAACTAACACTATTCTAATATTAGTATCATTATTATTTAATATTGTTTTTATGAAATTTTTAAAAACTTTTTTGCCCATTAATTATTGAGGAAATTACATATATTATTTTCTAAACTTGTAAAATTACATATTTCTTTAAAACACAAGGTTTTAATGCACAATATGTGATGCCTTTAAAACATGATCTGGGAAAATAATTTTAAAATTTAAAGTGGATATATAAAATGACACTTAATTATCATATAAATTTATTTACAACACAGGAATATATACAAATTCATATCTGGAATGCTTGTTTTTGTGTTAATTACTTAATCGCTAACTGCCTAAAATTGCAATCAAATCGCTATGACTCATTAGTCATCAATTCGATTTCTTATTTTGATAACAAGTTTAAAAAAAAACAAGTGTAACTTTAGTTGCTAATTTTAAGATTAAAATTGCTGACTAATACTTTTTTTTTAAAACAACAATCTTTCATACACTCAAATATCGTCAAATTCTATACTTGTAAAAATTTATACTCACATCGCATTTGTAAGAGTCAATCACCAATGCAATTTAGCTACAGCACCATGAACAATTAAAACTAATACTACACACTTTGTTACTAGCTAATAAACATCACCTCACCATCACCGCTCCCTTCCCTTCCCCTCGTCACTTGTGTAATATCTACAAATGTCATCACCATCAACATGACCGCTATCGACAGCCACCAACAAGAACTACCACCGCCTTCCCCCTCCTCCCCCCTCATCATCCGATTACTGTGTTTGTGTATGTCCACCCTAGATTTAAGTATCTATATTTACTATTGTATTTTTGTGTGAGTTTCGTCTAGGATTTGGGATTTGGATTTAGTTATTGCGACATATGAAAGCGAAGAGTGAAGATGGATTGGTGAATGATGAAGGGTAGAAGCAGAATATTGTTAGCATTACATAAAATTAACATGTAAAACAAGATATTGATTGTATGTATAATAGAGTTACTTGTAGACTTTATATATGTTGATAATACTATTACAAGTGGGTATCATCTGGTTATGGATGAAGCCAATATTTTGTTAACCAATGGTGGTACCTATGTGGTGAGATGCAGCCTGTTATTGATGGGTGGATTTTAAGCGGTGGGTGTTGTGAGTGGCTTGTGTCGGAGTCTAAGATTTACGAGAGCACGTTGTTTCTGTAAAAGTTTCACTTTTTTTCATCAAGATCGGGTATTGTTTAGTGTAGAGAGAGAGTTGTTTCTACTACTAAACCCTCATCAAAGTGTTTTTACTAGCTATAATGAGCGATTGTTAAGAGCATTTGTGGTGCTAGGGTTTTAAAGAACATGTTGATTATGTCAATAAACCTTGGTGAGAGCACGGGATTTTTTTATGGTTTTCAATAGGTATCGTGAACGGTCTGTGGTGAAACTAAAATTTTCCAACGGTTACTCTAAACGCATCATATGAGACGCGACCTATAATGACAGTTACAGTTTAAGAGGAACTTGACTCTCATATCAGGTTAAACTAGAACAAGTAATTGTGTATTAATTGTGTGTATATTAGGGTTGGATATAAGGTCTACATAGATAATTTTTATTTTCGTAGTGTGATCATTAGATTTTTTTTACTAGGATTACTATAATTAGATTTCTTCTTAGCATGTCAACTTACATACCTATCAATAGATACTTGTAATTTTACACCACATCTAACTTATATCAATCTTTTATAAACAAGACTTAAACCCTTAACTTTACAGATTACATTATCAATTAACTTCAACTAGGTACACCATTAGAGCTAACCCCACCTCAATATGATAATTAGAGAGAACCGATAGATATGTAACAAACGGTTTAATCACAAAGAAATGAGATAAAGGAGTTAAGTTAAGTTGGTTTTGACGATAGAAGTCAAAGGTGGAACACCACATGTTTTATAGGACTCATTTGTCATTTGTCAGATAAATTATTTTAGTAGGGGTCTAGAGCTACTGTTGGATAAAGTAAAAGGGGTTATACTTATAGTTGACCATACCTCAAGGGGTAAAATAACATTTTTAGTAAACTATCAACTATGAGTTGTCGGTTCATCTTTGGTGCATTACACCCCAGAAAGGTGAAAGGCCCAGAAAACATGTTGGCATACAAGAAAAATCATCATATCTGATGTATTTTCTTATGTGTTATAATTCATTATAACAATTATTACTATGATTATGATATGTGAATTTCTTATGTTGTATCTGATTGTTTTCACGTAATATACTTTGATTCTATTTAAAACGTGTCATATGTCATTGTTTGTTATGTATAAGTTTCCATACACGTATTATAAAGTTTTTTTAAAGATTATTATGTTTTTTCTATTACAAAATGTCTGCTTTTAAGTATATGGTTTATATCTATTTTACAAGTAGACATAAATTATAATTATTAATATTAGACAATTATGGTAAAATTACAAACAGGGCATCAAATTTTGTATACAAAGAAGTTTTCGAATGTTTATGAATGTTCTCAGGTTCAATATAATTTATTTATTACCTAAAATTCTTATTTATAATCTTATTTCAGCTCATATTATACACTATTTAAACTTATAAGCATTGATAAATAAAAGCTAATAATATTAAATATAGATGAGTTTAAAAAACAAACAAACAAACAAACAAACCCAGTATATCTCACTCAAGAGCAGGGTCTGGGGGGTAGGTGGTGGCAAGTCTTTTCTAGATGAGTTTAAAAAGTTAAAAAGTTAAACATAAAAATCAATATATAAAATATTAACAATAATATTATGACTTACGAATATTTTTAATCAAAATCAATTTTTAATGATTAAACCCGTGTATTACACGGGTCTTTAGTCTAGTTCTTTGAATAAAGAAATAATTTATAATCTCAAAACAATTTAAGAAAAGTATATTTATAATCACGAGATATGGATTCAATATAGCCTTCGAATTTGTAATTACCAAAAGCAGTACAATGATGCATAGAATTGTTTCGTGAACAATAAAAATAAATTGATCATCTGTAAAATATTCATATATTATATTAAAAAGTTTGATTATATGTATCTCCTTTTAAACTTGTAAAAACTATATATATATTCTCAATATATAAGTTTTCAATATATAATTTCCAATGCTCTTTAAGCATAATTTATGAAAATATGTAATTTCAATAGAGGAGAACGTATGAAATTGCTCCTTATGCGGATTACAACAACCGAAGACCTCTACTTATTGTACTCACCATCTCTGCTCTCTTGTATGATATAGTTAAGTTATTAACAAGACTAGAAATACACAACCATTTATAGATGTTTGATAGAAATACTTGTCAATGCCATGTAGTTCTAAAGTTATGAACATTGTAACATGGAGATGACATCATTCTAACTCATTAAGTCTAAACAACCAACGTGTAATGATTTCTCTATGTTTAATTGAGTTATAAAATAATGAGTAAATTACGCTTTTCGTCCCTGTGGTTTGGTGGTTATAACCATTTTCATCCAATAGTTTAAAAACGCCCGGTTTAACCACTGTGGTTTAAAATCGGTCACAATTAAGTCCAGGACACTAACCTCAATCCATTTTTTCTGTTAAGTGTATGTAAAAAGACTAAAATACCCTTGGACTTAAACTATTACTTCAATATCTCTATTCTCTCTCTCCCTGTCTCTCTCTCTAAAACCATAGCCACTTCCCACCCAAGCACAACCTTACAACCATCACCAGATAGCCATCGCCGTCACACCACCGGAACCGTCTCACAGGCACCGCCATACACCACTTGAAAACCACCACCATCGCTATCTCTTTGAACTTTCATTCTCACTTACTGCAACAAACAAACATGAATCAAAATCCAAATTGGGGATGGAAGCTAACATCATCACCGGAGCCACCGTCGCCGGCGACCGCTCTGGCTCCGCCTTCAAGCTCGTGGGCTTCAAGAACTTCATCTGCCACAACCCCATTTCCGACAAATTCACCGTCAAAAGCTTCCACCACGTCGAGTTCTGGTGCTCCGACGCCACCAACGCTGTTTGCCGCTTCTCCTGGGGCCTCGGTATGCCTATCGTCGCCAAATCCGACCTCTCCACCGGAAACACCACC
>BJCO01466843.1:0-11435 GCA_018326465.1 Flaveria floridana
ATATATATTGTAATTTGTTCATAAGGGATTATTTGTTTCATTGTTTAAATTAGTTAAACAATGACATATAATAGTGTGTGTAAATGCTATAAAATTAAAGTGGTTTAATTTTATAAAAAAGAGTAGAATACAAGAGTGTATAATATATAAAAAATTGAGAGGGAAAAGACAAAAGGGGAGCCTATTTCGGCCGCCCCTTTGTGTCTTGAAAAGTGCTTTTGCTTGTTCCAATAACATGCAATAAAGAGACCCATTCACTCTTGCATTCATACTCTTACACACACACAAGAAAAAGCAAAAGAAAAACTCTCCTACTTCTCTCTAGAAATCGGTTCTAGGGCTGAAGAATTACCAATTTTCAGCTTTGAAAACTAGTTCATTATTGGCTGAAAATTCGAGATTCAAGTGAGTTTCAAGTGGTGTTGCAAGTCCTAGCAAGAAGGGTGTTTCTACAAGCTTGGGGTATCATCTACTTGAGGATTGCTTGTTGGAATCTTGCCTTCAAGATCATCACCATCCTTCTCATCTTACAATTTCGGATTAGGAAGCTACAAAGGTTGTGGTTCCTTGACTATCTAGTGTTTTTACATTTGTGTGCATTGTGTATAAAGATCCATGGCTTGGGGTTTTTGTCAAATGGGTTTGATAATCAGATTTTAACATGTTTTTAAATCATATATTCCGCTGCGTTTTTCATATATATAAGTAAATATGAACTTTGATAAACATGTTAAACCCCAACAGACTTAACACATGCGTATCATAAAGACCGGTCGATTTCCAACAAGCCTCCTAAAGGGATTGAAAGAAAAGGGTCATGCCTCACTAGCAAACTATCTAAGTTCAAAGAAAAGAGGGAAAGTCTTACATGATAATGATCACAACGGAAAGATAAAATTCAGAAAAGAAAGAAAAACTACTATTGAAGAATCCAACTGCCAAATATATACTAAAGCCGGATTATATGATACTTTTTTGTGATGGCCATAAAAAATTTGAGAAAAAAAAGAGAATGAGTTAGACAAGTTATAATTTGTTCAAAATGACAAGTTGTCACTGCATTATGTTTCTTAATTAGCCAAACAATATGACTCGATCACAGAGAGTGATACATGATCACTTGGATCGTCATTGGTTTCCACCAAAATGATGTTATTTTATATGTGAAAAACCAAATCATATAATCTGATATTTTATTTATCAACATAAATCACCAAGTCAATAAGACTTTCATAATACTATATTGAACAAAAGAAAACACTTTTTCACAATCTAATAGTAATCAGCCGAATAACTATAACTCTAACCAAAATGCATTTCAAAAGAATACATTTGTTAGACCAAATAGTTTTTAACACAAAGAGCAATCAAGTTTTCAAAACAATCAAAAAAGGAAAAATGTCAAAACCAAAAAAGCACAAGTTGTTGACAATGTAAAGAAAGATGATAAAACAAAATCTACATCAATGGTAAAAACAGTAAAACCAAAGAGGATGTGAAACATTTCCCAAAACCTCTTCCAAAATAGAAAGCCAAAGTTCATTATGCACTATTAGAAATGATAAAAGATAAAATATATAGTGATAACTATGATATAATCTTTACATTTGTCACATATATGGATGAAAACAAGTTACCTAAGTCTACTTTGGCTTAGGTCCCAAAAACTAATTGATTGATTACTATGTGCAAGAACAACCGAGGAGGATTGTCGACAACACATGGCACATTGATAGTAGTTATTTTAGACAAACAATAGGAAATACTTCACTATTGCATAATGTCCAATCTTACAAAGGTGGATCTGTCATCCTTGCTCGGGATAAAGAAGGAAAGATTACTAGAAAGGGAATTATGATGAATGGAGTTTTGAGTTTTGATGATGTGAAATTCTTTCCTGAATCCGAAAGAGAGTACTTGGGTTCTCCCAATAACTAAAATTTTTTTTGAAGAAGTAAAGCGTAATATGCTGTGTGTTTTGCAAATTTGTGATAATATTATTCAACTCATTTCATTGTAAAAGAATTTTTAATTCCTAAGCCAGTATTTGTAGCTCCAGATGAATGATTTTGTTAAGAACACTGAGGGAGAATGATACATATCTTTTATTTAGAATAGGTCATGTTCTTTGGTAATAACGTCATGCCTGTGGTCCTAAGCCTCTGAGAGTGATTTCATGTGGCGTCATTGTCTAGAACATGTCTATCTGAAAACTATGAACAAACTTGTTCATGGAAATCACATGGTTGGATTACCACAAAAATAATTTCATCTTGGTGAACATTGTTTATCATGTTGCAAGGGTAAGAAACATAAACTTGGCCACAAAATGATTGCACATAACTCCGTTGAATCAGATTTGAAATTAGTAAGTATGGATTAATGAAGCTTTTATCTAAGATTTGAAAATGAAGCTTTTATCCATTGAATTAGATTTGAAAATGATTGCCCACAAGTTTTTCATGTATCTAAGATTCATTCAATGTTTGATTAATGAAGCTTTTGTCTGATCCAGCTAGAGTTGGACCAACCATGGAATTTCTCAATATGATGTAAAGTCTTACAAGGACATCAATAAGAGAGATCCAAGGAATTGTTACAATGGTCGTACTTTGGAATATTGTCTTGGATGCTTGAACAAATTGGTGATGAGAATGCTAATGCTTGTGATGTAGAAGTTGGCGATCTTCCCATGGCATACCCTTAACTTGAAGCTTCATCAGTTCATTCTACTCATATGTCTCCATTGCACATGTCTCCTTTTGTTGCTCATTATGAAAGTTCTTGTGAAACTACTATTTCTTCTAAAGAAACCTAATTAAAATCTGACAATGGGGAAATTAAAATTCAAGAAGACATTCTAGCGAGACAAGAAACTTTCATGTATGTACCATTAGAAGATTCTAAAGCATTAGTAGCTCTTGAACTGTCAAATCAAATAAAAATAAAGTGATCTCAGAATTAAAGGTAAAAGTGAATAGAATAGGGAACATAATTAAAAGGAAATATTTAGAGCTAAAAGAAAAGTCAATTGAGATGGACAAACAAGGTGCAATGATTAAAGAATTATAAGTAAAGATAGAGAAGGGAAAGAAAAGGAAAAGGATGATTTTGATAAGCTATTTTATAGTAATGATGATGAGGAAGAGCATGAAAAGATCACCAAAGAGGCATAAAAAGTTTAAAGTTAAAACAGTCCCAAGCACATTTAAGAATTCAGCTGAAGAATTAAACGCCTTGATTCCTTATTCTAGTGTATTAGTTAAAGAACATGATGAAGATGTTGTATGAGCATACTAATTAAATAATTAGATGCCTATTCATCCAGTGGTTTTAATATTGATGAAGACATTATGAATCCGATTAAAGAGTCCAATCGGAAAAAACCATCTATTTTCATATCAAGCCTAATTGGATTCCTTATTCAGTAGTGGCTAAATTTTTTGAAGAACATGAGAAAGCAATTCAACAACAATCCATTCAAATCAACAACAAGCCATTCAAAAGGAAAGCACAAATTTGGAAGAGGGTGTGATAGCTGGTGGATATGAGTTGCCTGCTAGCTTCTACGATGAAGCTGAATTTTTAGAAAGTCGACTAGTTGAAGAAGTAGTGGTTAAAGCTCAGAATGATGATTTCATGGTAAAGGCTATGTTTTTTTATCAATAATGGATATTATTCTGGTTAAGTATTTGGAATGACTTATGAGATGATAACCGATGAAGTGATAAAGGTCCAACAACTTCTTGATCCTTGTGTTGAGACTAAATATGAGAAGTTGTCTCATAAAAAGATGACTAAACAAGCTAGTCATCTACTTTTTCAAACATCAACCAAAACATCAACATATTTTTATTATCAATTTTCTTTTCCCTATGCTATCTCAAATAGGAAATGAAGGAGTAGTTAGCAAGAACTTGACATACTAAAAGGAAGTTGGGTCCAATGAAGACCAACTCATTGAGAGCTATAACGCTTACATACTTATAAGAGACTAAAAGAAAGCTCAAAGTGTTAGAGGAGGAAGTGATTGTCTCCAAGCCATGATCAAGATTGTTAGCTCAACAAATACACCTTATTAGAGCACATCATGATATGTTGGCACTAATACTTAACATGAATAAAGAATAGTTTGAACCTCCATCTTAGATTCAAATGAGAGAAGGGTTAATTACATCTAAGACGGTTGAGGGTTCTCAGCATCAAAAACCAAGACTGTGTGGAGACTATTGCCTGGAAGTAATTTCATTATTTGGATATGTTCTTGGTGAAAAGAATACCCGGATTGGTTCACTTCTTTAGTGAGCATCATGATATAGTGGACAATTTTGCAAATTCATGATTTGAAAGAACTTAAGTTGGAGCTAATTAATCATGTACATATGCCCATAGTTGATAACTTTTAGAAGATTCTAAAAATTTTCAAAAGAAACAACAATTTATAGGCAATGAAAGAGATTCGCCTTAAGAGTGACAAGGCTTTATCAATCCTTGGATGAAGGAAAAAAAAGAAAAAGAAGTTATTTGTTGAAGAGACGACCCTGCTATAAAGAAAAATATTACCTACTGAAGAAATCAAAACATAAGTCTTGGGTACCCATCAATCTTGCCTGATCTCTAATGTGAGATATGATGAGGATAGCTATAAGCTGATGATAGAAAGAAGGTGAGAAGGTAAAGAAGGTCGAGACATCCTCCTATTCAATTCATATGAAGTTAGATTGTTAGATAACTCTTACATTCATTACATGTTCACCAGACATTTTAGAAGACCCGAGAATAGAATAATAGAGGATGATTTGTTGTTCTTCTAAAAGTGCATAAGCATTTTCAAGATAGTCTATGAGAGAATAAACAAAATAAGAACAACTCAAAAAAGAAGAAGGTCCCTCATTAATTGGGAAACATTGTGAAGCTAGAAGTTAATGCTTTTGGAGATTTAGTTATACATAGAGATGGATTATTAAGAAAGGTAGTTTGCGAACCAATTTATTTGAAAAAGAAGCCAAAAAAACAATATAGAGAGTGAGTGAAAGGACTATACATGTGCTTAGCAGAGAGAAATTAAAAGAAACAAAAGCATCCTCTAATATGATTAAATACATCTTGAACCCAACATCAGAAGAGCCTCCTATTACTATAGATCTAGAGCTAGTAGAATCTTCACAACCCCCTCTATCATCTAATCCTTTAAATATATTGGCAATATAACCCTTAGAGAGTATTGTTGGACCATGAAAGAATCATACATGCCAAGAGATGGTTGGCTAGTTGTTCATTTTTAAAAATGATACAATTCTTGAGTTGATGAGGGCAGTGAACGCGAATGAAGAAAATAACACCCAAGTGTTTGAATGTGGATGAAGTGAATATGAGTGAAGTAAAGAATTCAAGTGTGAATGTGGACAAGGCATTGGTCATCCACATCAGAAAATGCAGATGGAAAAAACTAAAATGCAAAAGATCTAAGTCTGTCAGTGCGAATACAAAATGTTCATCCATAGTAGCCAATACGAATGAAAGGAAGACGAATGCGAGTGACTAAACAGTGAATGCGAAGATTGTTTTATTTGTTTTTTTTTGACTTATGTAATTTTGATGTAATATGATTACTCAGGATTTTTTAGTGAATACTATAGGCCATGTGTCAGGCCTATAAAAAAAAGTTAGCATTCTCATTTTGTAATCCTGAAAACCCTAGAAACCATACTTTGTATTTTGAGCATGTTTATCAATATACAAAGTGAATTTAAATTACCATCTATTCTTCATATTTTGATTATTGATTGTTGTAATTCCATTACAATGATTCAATAGATTCAAATCATGTACATCTGATCATCGATCTCACAACCGACTGCACTTTCATAGCTTCATCCTCTTAACATCAAACTTTTGACATCCTCTACTAAGACATCCCACCTAACCTATTATGCAATTGTTATCTTCCCAATACTTCATTTTGTGTAATAGACTGTTTATTTCTTCAACCAGTCATTCTTGTTTGATTTCTAAATATAAGCGTACTTCTACTACTATTTTATCATTTGACATTGTAAATGGTAAGTTCCGGACATCCCTATTTACTTGTAAAATTGGATACAATTATTATATGATTTTAATAGACGGCTTCACTCATTACACTTGAATTTATACACTCTAACTAAAATCTAAAACGTTGACCAACTTTACACAGTTTCACACATTTATCAAAACTTAATTCATCTCATTATTAAATCATATTAGTATGACAAAGTGGGTGAGTATGACAACAATTTCAAATAATTCGCCACCAATACCAGCTTCATTTTTAGTTCCCTTTCCCACACACATCCAAACAAAATAGAACTATAGAGTGCATGATTCATAGAATAGATGAAATCACATTCTCCTTCGCTATTCATTTATCCCTGCCCCTAAGTTTTTGGGTCTAGGATGAACATGCATCCGTGTACCTCTATAATAGCCTCTCGTCTAAAATCTTAAACTTCTGTACACCATGTTCCATCTTATACCACAAAAACCACACCTATTACCACATATGAGTATTTGGATGCACATACTATCCCACCCTATCATCCACTCAAGTACCCGAATGCCCCTCATTCCACACTTTCTTTGTTTCTAATAAGCCAATAGACTTTTATAGGTATCGTTGCCTAGAACTCTCCATCAACAAATTTATCATCATAAATCACATCACATTTAACGAGAACTCATTTCCATTTCCTTCTTACCAACTTTACACAGAAAATGATTATGTTCTATTTGACTGGAACCTATCACTAATTCTCTTCTACCTACCATTAAGTTCTGCTAACCCCAAATACACTACCACACCTACACCCAAAAGCATCATCCTCACCCCATCCATAAGCACCACCACTCTTTACATCATCTTCAAATGCTTACATGATTTGTAAAGTCCTTGTCTTGATCGATTCCACATATTATTGCACTTGATAATCAAATTAAGACGGATGTGTGCGTGTGTGATATCGACGAACTTCAAACAAACTCAATCGAATATTATTAATCAAACGAGTATAATTTTAAAGCAGATTACATCGTTTAAGCTTGATCCAGCTGAGGTGAGCTCCCCTCGGGTGGCCTATCACCCATCTATATGCTCTCTCACTCTCAAAGCACCTTTACAAATGAACACACAAAATGAAATACAAAGAAAAATATCTATATATATACTATCCAGATGTTCTCGTGTGAGAACATTAGGTTCTCGTGCGAGAACATTATGTTCTCACGCGAAAACATTAAGTTCTCGCGTGCCAACTCCAAGTTTTCGCGCGATAAGATTTTATCCATCATCTTGGAGTTCTCGCATACTTGTATTTCTTGCATGATTTAAGTTTTTGTTTTTCACTTGATATTGTAATCCAGAAAGCCTAGTTCCTTACAGTTTCCCCCTATGGATTATGATATCAAGTTATGATTGACTTCAGTCACTCATCTTCATGATTTATCCAATATCTAGGTATCTGTCACTTTAGTCTTCCTCTCAGCTTTAACCTCCTTCTAATGTATAGCTTCATATAGGATATCATGTTTAAATCAAGACTAACTGTTCTATCTTGATTAATTACAACTTAATATGTGTTAGGGATATTATAGATAGATCCAACTTCCATTTTGGATTCCCGAAGAACCCGATTCTTTAATCTGATGACAAGATTCTATGACAACAAACTAGATCATCTAAAGTACTCTTCCCCATAAGTAAGATGTAATAAGCCCATATTTTCAGAGCAAGAATACCAACCATTCTTGATTCTTAATTTAATTAACCCGTTCAATCATTATCCCTATCAGTATGATAAGATAAGCTCACATTGTCAAGTTTCAATTCATGAACGACCCAAATCAAATGTTGTAGATATAGAGTCTTGAACTTAACTAAACAACACAACACCCTTGTCTAAGTATCAAACTTCAAATCATCTAGCATCTTTTAGTCACAGTTTATGGATGATGATGTTTTAACATGGTGAAGTGTTTGCATGAGAAATTTTTCACAAAGGATGGTTACTGCAGCAAACATTTTGCATGAAAATTCTCATGAAAATTTTTCTCATGAAAAAGTTTTCTCATGAAAAGTTTTTTCATGAATAGTTTTCTCAGGACGAGTTTTCTCATGAAAAAGTTTCTCATGAAAACGTTTCCTCATGAAAAGTTTTCACATGAAAGTTCTCGCATGAAAGTTTTCACATGAAAGTTCTCGCATGAAAATTCTTGACTGGAAGTTCTCACATGAAAGTTCTCGCATGAAAAAGTTTTCTCATGAAAAGTCCTCTCATAAAAAAGTTTTTGTAAAATACAGTTATTTTTGCAAAGTTCTCGCACGATGCAGTTACTCTTGTGAAAACTTCAACCAAAATCAACTTATATGATTTTGAATCACTGCTACGGTCTCAAACCTTTGTTTTCCACCAAAATTCAAAGATGTTGAGCGTAATGATGTAACAAAGCCGATTACACGTGTGTTCACCGTCGGTTTCATCTTTTTCTCCTTCGAAACCTGTCCAAAATCTATCTAAACCTTTAGATCTTCAACCTCCATTTTAACATCTTAAACGGATGATTGCCGGAATGAAAATCCGTGTATCAAGAGCAACACCTTGCTTTGATACGAAATGTAAAGTCCACGTCTCGATCGATTCTACATATTGTTGTACTTGATAATCAAATTAAGAAGGATGTGTGTGTGTGATATCAACTAACTTTAAACAAACTCAATCTAATATTATTAATCAAAAGATTATAATACCAAAGGAGTTTACATCGTTTAAGCTCGATCCATACAATGTGAGCTCCCCTCGGGTGGCCTATCACCCATCTTTATGCCCTCTCACTCTCAGAGCACCTTTACAAATGAATACACATAATGAAATACAAAGGAAAAAAATCTATATATATACTATCCAGATGTTCTCGCGCGAGAACATTAAGTTCTCCTGCGGCAACTCCAAGTTTTCGCGTGATAAGATTTTATCCATTATCTTGGAGTTCTCTCATCATTGTATTTCTTGCATGATTTGAGTTTTTTGCTTTTCACTTGATATTGTAATCCATAAAGACTAGTTCCTTACATGATTACATTCACGTGCCACCAAAAAAGCCCAGTCTCCCTCACCACCATCGAGTGCCCCAATTCCTCACATGACGCCTCCCCCTAGCCATCATCACCATCCATCATCCCACCTCCGACAATTTTCAACGTAGAGAAACATCCCATCCTCCTACAATTTCAACCTACGAACACCCACTCTACAGATGGTACCCTAAACTATATTTCTAACCTATATCCATACTATCACCACCTATCATATCTCCCAACTTCTAAAATACTACCATACAACCCCCTTCAATCTAAAGTGGCATATTGGAATGAGTAATAAATATAGTTTCTTAATTGTTAATGAAATCTGGGATGTGGTCCACGACCTATCGATAGTATGTTATGTGGTGCATGTGGTTATTTCCTCCATAAATTATGATGGATCCTTGTAACAATATAAGCGCATGCAGGTTGTCAATGGAAAAATCTAGAAATTTGGCACTGATTGTGATTCTACATTAGTCCTGTGGTAAGGCCCAAAACAGTCTACATTGTCCTTAGTCTTGCAGTTTCTCTATCATGGTCGCTCTATCATATTGATGTTAAAAAATTCTTTTTACATAGGGTTCTCCATGAAACAGTTTACATGTTTCAACCTCTAGGGTTATAATCCAAACAAAGCCTAAACATGTGTGTCAACTGAAAATGCTTATACAGTCTTTACATAGGCACCACAAGCTTGGTATCAACGGTTTGCAAACTACATAACCTGTTATGGTTTCAAAAGTGCTATTAGTGATTCATTGTTATCTTTTTAGAGATAAGGCACCCACATGGAATATCTATTATTATATGTTGATGAGATAATACTAACCCCTTTAAATTATGTGTTACTTCGACTAATAATATCATCTTTATCTCATGAATTTGCTATGACCGATTCAGGTAAGCTATGTCATTTTCTTGACATGTTTGTAAATAAACAACTGGTTGACTCTTTCTCTCTTAGGATTATTATACAACAGATATAATAGTCTACGCTAGCATGTGTGTAACTAATTCAAAACTAGGTGCTTAGAATAGTGCCTAGATGGCACTCTTTACTTAACTTTCACCCAACATGACATTTCTTATGGTATGCATTATCCACATGGACCTTGTTTTACATTTTTGAAGCATATCTTATGGTATCTTAAAGGCACACTAAATCACGGTCTTCTATTATGTAACACCCGGATATCTCCTTTGAAGCCGACGAAAGAAGAAAAAGAAATAAAGTCTAAAGTCGGGGGACCAAACTTGCCAAAATGGAAAAAAAATTCATAAAATGGGAGATTAAGAGGGGGAGGGCAGCCACATCCTCCCCACTCTTGTGAAAACCCAGCAAAAAGAGAAAGAAGAGAGAAAGAAGAGAGAAAAGAGAGAAAAAGCTTGGTTCGAGTGGGTTCGGGCTTGGAAATCATCGTGTAGCGAGTCAACATGAAGCTCTTCTTTTTTTTGTAGTTTGTGTGAGTTTTAGGACCCCTATTTTACTCATTTTCAACTGATTTGGGGCTGGAACACACAGTAAACATGTTTTTGTATGTGTGTGTGTTTGACCCATTTGGGTGTGTTTACGTGTGATGCGTTTGGAGTATGAATTTGGGCTTGTGTGTGCTTGAATGGTGTTGTAGTATGTATTCCTAAGATTTAGGATGGTTGATTTGGGCTTAGAATGGGTTTGGATGAGCTTGGAGGTCAAAAATGGCAGATTGGGTTCGGGATGAACTGCATTCTGCACCAGTTAGGGCTGGGCGACCGACTGGAGGCCATACGGCCGACTCGAGGTTCAGTCGCACGATTGAGGTTCAGTCACACGACTAGGGGTTCATTCGCATGGGGATTCATGCGACTGAGAGCCCATCCGCATGAGGTCCATTCGCATGAGGTCCATTCGCATGAGGTCCATTCGCATTGAGAGTCCATTCCCATGGTTAGGTGTTCATCCGCATTGGTGTTCATCCACATAGGTACAATCGCATGATGTTCATTAGGAGGAAGTTTGTGCGACTGAAGGGTGCCCATACGCCCAAATAGGGTTGTTGTACCCGAGGAGGTGTAGGATTTGATCTGCCCAAGATACATAATAATTGATGTGGCTAGTGTGATATGATCCAAGTCGGGTCATACCCAATAACAAGCTAGACAAACACCTGCAATATTTATTTATTGATTTAATCAGTTAAATAAATAACAACACCAAAACATTTAGAAAATTGGTTTTCTAAATAAATGCGCTTGAGAAATTAATAAATAACATGGGTTTATTTATTTTGAGAGATTACTTTATAATTGTTATTTAATGGTTAATTAACAGTTATAA
>BJCO01466844.1:0-10287 GCA_018326465.1 Flaveria floridana
ATATATATATATATATATATATATATATATATATATGTATGTATGTATATGTATATATATATAAGTATATATATCTGTATATGTATATATACATATATATATATATATATCTGTATATGTATATATATCTGTATATGTATATACCTGTATATGTATATATCTGTATATGTATATATCTGTATATGTATATATCTGTATATGTATATATCTGTATATGTATATATCTGTATATGTATATATATATATATGTATATGTATATATATGTATATGTATATATATGTATATGTGTGTATATATATATATATATATGTATATATATGTGTGTGTATATATATACGTATATATATATATATGTATAAATCTGTATATGTATTTATATATATGTATATATCTATATATGTATATATATCTATATCTATATGTATATATATATATATACATATATGTATATCTATATATATATGTGTGTGTGTGTATGTATATATATATGTATGTATATATTAAATATGTGTATGTATATATTATATATGTGTATGTATATATTATATATGTGTATGTATATATATATATGTGTGTGTGTGTGTATGTATATATATATATATGTGTGTGTGTGTATATATATATATATGTATATATATATATATATGTATATATATATATGTGTGTGTGTGTGTATGTGTATGTGAATATAATTGATAAAGGAGCAAAAAGATGTCAAATTGTCATATAGAAATAAAAGATGCCAATGTGCGTAATAATAAAAGATATGTTAAGGACATACATACTATATGATAAATATTTTTCTTTTTGAGAATACGTTATGTGACATCCGTCCCCAAAATAGGTGTGTTGACCATCAGCTTTAACTTTGACTTTTTGACTTTGAATCTTTGATATTGGCTTGGTCTAAATATGAGTTTTGACTTGATAGTTGATCTCATGATGACATGATCTAAGATTAGTACATTCGACACATATGGACATGCTAAGTTCTAGAACTGTATATTATGGACTTAATATGTTCTAGTGGGTATTGGACATGACAACAGTGGACGTTCATTGATCTGAACTTAGCACAATGGTTGTGTGCTTAAAATTGGCTTAAATACTTAAAAATGATAAAGTAGACATCTTACGTTAAGAACGCAAACAAAAATCAGACATCAATAGCCTTTGCCTAAAGTCTACTAAATATACTTAATTTAACTAAAAAATTATAAAAATAAATAATATTTATAGCATATAATAGTCCGTTGTAATCGTATTAACAAAGAGAATTTAAAAACTTAAAAATTAAATGACACGTGTATGGGGACGAAAAGAAATTTCACGAACTGGCAAGGGCCCGGGAGGCCCATCTAAGGCCCCCTTGGCTGAATCCATCTAAAAAGGGGGTTTTCCCCTTGTTTTCTTTTCATTTGTTGCAAAACTTTTTCTCCAAGTTTCTCTCAAAGTGAAACCCTAGCCACCACTCTTAATATCTTCTTGTTCTTCATCATCTTCATCAAATATCAGCAACATTACATCATTTCATTGAATTTTGGGACAAACAAGATATTCAAGATCGTGTTCTAAGCAAGCGTTGTTCATCTCCTTGTTTTCCGGTAAGAAAAATCGTTTCTTGGTGATTTATTCTTTGTTCTATCTTGATATCAATGATATTCAACATCTAAACATAAAATCGTCATCTAATATTCTTAAATTCTTTGTTTTGGACGTTGGATCGTAAAGATCAAGGTGTTATGGGTGTTGAACTCTCTATCTGATAAAACCCTAATCTTTGGTCTTTGAATATTCTTGGATCTATTGAAAATTGGGTTGTCATCTTATGTGACATGATCTAAATAGAGATATTCGTCTCTTAAATCAATTTTAAAATCATTAATTTTGTTTCTTGAATGATTGGATGAGTTGAACAATCAAAACTATGTAATGATTAAGTAATGTTCCAAACCGGAAGACTAAAATCCAAGTAAAGTTTGGGACTGAAAATTGGAATGCTTCTAGTTTTTTAAGGTTTTGGTCAATTGAAACATGAAATAAACATTCTTTAAGAACACAGATCAATAAGGTTCAAATATGGAGATTTGGGATACAAGGAACAAGACTAATAAACTGGACAGTTTGTTGTCAGAAAAATAGGACATTTTTTACAGGTCATAACTTGGTCATAATAAGTCCAAATGGGTAGAACTTTTTGTCTAAAAACAATTTCAATGATTCCTAAAACAAACTCAAGTGGTTTTGTGTCATTTCGACATCGGTTGTTCCTCAAATGTGGCAAACAAAACTGAAGGTCAAAACTGACAAATTCGAGCAGTAGGCTGGTCTGTGCTGGTCTAGTCATATCTTTCTTCTGGTTTTTTGATGGAGATGATTCTTTTTCTGGAGTTTATTTTAAAGTCTTATCTTTCAAACAATACATATTACGTAATTTTTCGTTATCGTTTCGACCTCCAAATAGTTTATGCAAAACTGGTGCGTAATCATCTCTACATGCTGAAATATTTTGATAAACTTAAAACTAATGATTTGAAACTAAATAATTAAATAAAGATAAGTTTTATACTTAAAAGTGATTAAATGGATTTTTAAAGGATAACCTAACAATATCTTTAATTTATTGAATATGGATGAATAGATGTGCATCAAAGGACATTAATAATGTGATACAAAGCGACAACTAAAACCTTAAACGTGACAAAATTTAAAGTTTAAATCTGAATTTGGACTTGTCCTTCTAGTAAATCATGTTTTTAATAAAAAAGAACCTTGATGGACATTAAGGACTGGGCTACAAGAATTACACCCATATTAGTCATGTTTTTTTCTCCATGTTTTTTTTCTCCATAGTAATCCTTTTTGTAAGGTCCTCATCTCGATCGATTCCACATATTCTTGAACTTGATAATTAAATTAAGATGGATGTGTGCATGTGTGATATCAACGAACTTCAAACAAACTCAATCATATATTATTAATCAAACAACTTTTCCATACTTTGTATCTGGAGTACTTCGTTTAATTTCCTCTACAGTATTGGGCTTTGGCGGTATTTATCATGCACTTTTAGGACCTTGATATCAACGAACTTCAAACAAACTCAATCATATATTATTAATCAAACAATTACAATACCAAAGGATTTCCATCTATGAAGCTCGATCTACTCGAGGTGCGCTCCCTTCGAGTGGCCTATCACATATCTCTATGCTTTCTCACTCTCAGATCACCTTTACAAATAAGCACACATAATGAAATACAAAGGAAAAACATCTATATATATACTATACAGATGTTCTCCCGCGAGAACATTAAGTTCTCGTGCGGTAACTCCAAGTTTCGTGTGATAAGATTTTATCCATCATTTTGGTGTTCTCGCGTCCTTGTATTTCTCGCATGAATTGAGTTTTTAGCTTTTCACTTGATAATGTAATCCATAAATGCTAGTTCCTTATAATTTCACCCTACAGATTATGATATTAAGTTACGATTGACTTCAGTCACTTATCTTTAAGAATTATCCGATATCCACGTATCTATCACTTCAGTTTTCCCCCTCAACTTTAACATCCTCCTAATGTATAGCTTAATAAAGGATATCAAGTATGAATCAAGATTAAACTGTTCTATCTTGATTACTTACAACTTTAGAATATTAGGCAATGACAGAGAGATACAACTTCCATTTTGGATTCTCGAAGAACCCGATTCTTCAATCTGATGACAAGATTCTATGACAATGAACTAGATCATCTAAAGTATTCTTCCCCCTAAGTAAGATGTAATAAACCCGTATTTTTAGAGCAAGAATACCAAACAATCTTGATTCTTCACTTAAGTAACTCGTTCGATCATTGTCCTCATCAGTAAGATAAGATAAGCCCACATTATCAAGTTTCAATTTTCAAACAACCCGAATCAAATGTTGTAGATATAGAATCTTGAACTTGATCAAACATCACAAAAGCCCCATGTTTAAGTACCAAACTTCAAATCATCCAATATCTTCCACTCATAGTTTATGGATGATGAAGTTTTAACATAGTGAAGTTTTTGCAAGAGAAAAATTTTGCAAATAACGGTTACTACAATGAACATTTTGCATGAAAAGTTTTCTCATGAAAAGTTTTCTTACAAAAAATTTTTCACATGAAACATTTTCTCGTGAAAAGTTTTCTCGTGAAAATTTTTCTCATGAAAAATTTTATCATGAAAAGTTTTCTTATGAAAAGTTTTCTCATGAAAAGTTTTCTTATGAAAAATTTTTCTCATGGAAAAGTTCTCTTATGAAAATTTTTCGCATGCGAGTTCTCGCATAGAAGTTCTCGCATGAAAATTTTTCACATGACAGTTTTCGCATGTAAAAGTTTTCTCATGAAAAGTTCTCTCACGAAAAAGTTCTTGCAAAATACGGTTATTTTTGCAAAGTTCTCGCACGATGCAGTTACTCCCACGAAAACTTCGACCAAAATCAACTTTTATGATTTTCAATCACTGCTCAGTCTCAAATCTTCATTTTCCACCATAAGTCGAAGATACCGAGCGTAATGATGTAACAAAGCCGATTACATGTGTGTTCACCCTCGGTTTCACCTTCTTCTCCTTCGAAACAAGTCCAAAATCGATCTAAAACTTTAGATCTTCAACCTCCTTGTTTAACGTCTTAAACGGATGATCACGGAATGAAAATCCGTGTATCAAGAGCAACACCTGGCTCTGATACCAAATGTAAGGTCCTCATCTTGATCAATTCAATATATTATTGCACTTGATAATCAAATTAAGACGGATGTGTGTGTGTATGATATGAACGAACTTCAAACAAACTCAATCAAATATTATTAATAAAATTATTACAATACCCAAGGAGTGTATATCGTTGAAGCTCGATCCACCCGAGGTGAGCTCCCATCGGTTGGCCTACCACACATCTCTATGCTCTCTCACTCTCAGAGCACCTTTACAAATGAACACACATAATGAAATAAAAAGGAAAAACATCTATATATATGCTATCAAGATGTTCTCACATGAGAACATTAAAATCCCACGCGGCAACTCTAAGTTTCCGCGCGATAAGTTTTTATCCATCATCTTGGAGTTCTCGCACCCTTGTATTTCTCGCATGATTTGAGTTTTTGTTTTTCACTTGATATTGTAATCCATAAAGGCTAGTCCCTTACACTTTTTGAGATCTATACTTTTAGCGCTTGCTTTGACTGTTATGGAATTTGGACTGTAATATTTTGAGGTGAGTTTCACGGCCCCTTTTTAATATGTTTTATTTCGGGAAAAGCATGCTCATGGTTTTGGACTATGTCGTATCTTAAAGACTATTTTGGAACAATGTATGTGGTTCGAGTCATGGGTTGAGTCTAGATGTTCATTCATGAGTGTGTGCTTAGACTTGTGCTTGTTATTATGACTTGGCCGTCATGGAGTGGTATTGTTAGTACTAACGGGTTGACACCCCCACCCGTTTCGTCGGTATACTAGTCGAGACTGACTTGGCATGGGTGTGACCTTGTGTGAATATAATCTGAGCAATTGGACTTGGACTGATTTTACACTTATGTTGATAAGACTGTTACTCTTACCCATATACAACCTTATGCACATGTAATCCATGACAAACTGTTTGTACTTTTAAGCCTGTGAATTCACCAATGTATGTTGACTTTTTAGAGCATGTCTTTTCAGGTAACGGTGCTTAGGTACTTAGGCAGTGGACTTTAGTCGAAGCCACTCCTTCAAGAGCATTAGACATTGGAACATTATTTTGGACATTATGTTATTTTTGTATTTGTGCTTGACTTTGATTGATCTAGTAGTGGTTGTTCTGGTTTGGAACCTTTGGATTATTTGAGCATATATAGAATAACATTATGGTATTGATTGCTCTTGACACGTGTTCTTTGTATCAGGTGACGTCATGATCCACTCATGAAGAATTTCTTTAGTGATTCTCTTAAACCCCCAATATGTTATGACGATCCCATCCGTCGCATCCTCATGTTTCCGCTTCTAGCGGGGGTGTGACAGATTGGTATCAGATCCATTGGTTATAGAGAATTAGGTGGATTATTTGACCTAGACTATAACCTAGATACCCGCATGTAGTATGCATCATAGGATTATGTGTGTACAATTACACATGTGAATATTCTATATGTATTATCTGTTATGTTATGTAGCCTGCCTTACATGTTATTTGTGATTTACCTATTTGGAAATTTTTTGGCCGTTGCATTATCTTTGTGTACCTTCTTGAGAAAGCATTAGGTAAGGACCTCCTATCGTTATGAGCTTTAATATTATTTGGTTTTGATTGATAAGTGTGGCTATAATAATTATGTTAAAGGACTTTGGTTGATAAACCAACCTTATTATGTGTGTCTGTTGGTGATACCTATGTTGTGAGTTGATTCTTGGGAGATGAACATGCTAACATGACACCAATAGGCAACAGCCATGGTGTACTCAGGTCAGATGACTGCTTTATTGGATTTTAGACTATGCTAAATGGATTCCTTTGACTGTTCCTTACCCAAGTGAATGCTTTCTTAATTGATTCCTATGTATAACTTTGGTTACTTAACCTTGGATTAGTGACCATATCATTGATTCTCCAGTCATGGATAACACTCTTCACTTGACAAGATGCGTTGACTCCGGTTGGAGGAGCTAGGGGTGACCATGTAACACAAATTACCATTACGGGTGCGCACACGTAATTGCAATTTGCAGTGCTTGAGAAATATGACAAACCCTTTCATGAGATAATGATAATAGTTAGTATGAATCATCCATTCTATACATGGGACACTGGAGTTCATGTTCTTATTATAAACAATGGTGTGGAAACACCAATCTCATTTATCCTTGTATAAGTACAAACTAATCTGGAGCCTTCATAGGAATCATACTTTGACATTTTAGCTCAGTATCTATGAGACGTTGATCCTTCTTTTATTTCTTTGATCGTGGAAATTGACTACATGTTTAAGATGTACTTGGTCTTTGAAGAGTTGAAGTTGAGAGGTGAGACTCCCTCTAACTATGTGGCTTTACTCAGACTGATCTTAAGACTTGGGGAATTGGTTATTTGAACGGTCTAGCATTAGGTTTGGTGGAATAAGCGGATGTCGTGTAACTACTTTAAGCATCATTCTTGGTATATTGTTGGTGTGGTGGGAACGCTGCGGGGAACTATATATATAAACACCTTCGGTATACTAAGGATGTGCTTAAGCTGGGCTATATAATGATCCTAGCAATTTGGAGTGGGACAAGGTGGAAGTAATAATGTGGAAGGAAATGGTACTGAGGCATGATTGGTTGTACGTACATGGAGTTCATGATGTGCAAGCCAAAGGAGTACGATAGAAAAGTTGGAGCAACAGCTCTGACCCGTTGTAGTAACAAATGGAATCAAATATGGACATCGAGATCTCTACTGAGAATCAAAAGGTGAATGGTGTTTCCTGCTCATTGATGGGCAAAGTAATAACATAGTGGAGTACCCAAATATTGGCCTGAGGAATGGAGGTTGCAATGTCCATGACTTTGGACGAGCTTAAAGCATCAGCAACAGAGGAGTACTGCCTTGTGGACTGGATAGAAAAGTTAGATCTTGAGTCCTGGAATCAAGTAATGGTAAGATGAGGTCATATAAGCCATACCTACTAGTTCCATAAACTAACAAAGATGATGCCACAGTTGTGACACATAAATCAAATAAAATTGAGAGCACATGTAGGGGCTTGTTCCACAGTTCATCGAGTGATGGCCAACGCTACACCCTAACCATTTAGAGTGTAATATTGAAGATATGTACTTTAGCTGATGAGATGGTTCGTATTAAAGCCTCGAGAAAGTGAGACGTAGAAGGATGTTAGGGAATTGGATAATCTAGAGGATGTTGAAGTGGGCAAGAAGGACAAGGTCATGAAAGGATATGTAGTTGCCTTACAGGCAACAAAGGACTTTAGTGTACTAAGCGTAATCTACACCATCCGACTATGATGCCATGTCCTGTGTGTTTCAGTTTTACATAATTGGAGCGCTTAGCCAAATGTTTTAAGGTGCTGGTGAACCTAGTCATGCTAATTGATGCGGTCAAATCTGCAAGAATTTGACGTTGACATCATGAGTTTTGAACCTAGGAGCATCATCAAAATGCATATGCGAGGTTAAATATGGCCCAAGGTCAATTGGTTAATAAAAAGTAAAGGAGAAACAACACAAATATGGTTTGTAATTTGTGCAAACCAAGAGGCAAGCTAATATGGCAACCCTGTTTATAGAAAGGCATTCATGATTGGTGTCAATGATGCCTAATAGGACCCTGGCATAGTGACTTTGACTTTTGTAACTAAGTTGGACTTGACCT
Organism: Flaveria floridana; assembly: GCA_018326465.1. Lineage (NCBI taxonomy): Eukaryota > Viridiplantae > Streptophyta > Magnoliopsida > Asterales > Asteraceae > Flaveria > Flaveria floridana. Next base: position 8,397 of record BJCO01466844.1, read on the forward strand.
CTGTTATGAGGATATGTGCTATGATATGGGCTAATGGTAGTCTTGAAAATACTAGGGTGAAAATATAGGACTGTACTGTGCTATTAGAGGATCATGCCTTTACAATAGATCTTATATGATTTGGGCTTGGAAGTTCGATATGATTGCGAGTATGGACTGGTTGTCAAGGAATAGGGCCGAGATCATCTTCTACGAGAAGATTGCTCGCATGTCGTTGCAAAACAGTCTGACACTTGATGTATATGGAGAGAGATCAGAAGAGGACAATATGCATATCATGAGCATGAAGGCGGAGGAATAAGAGCTAGGCGACATACTGTTATGTGAGAATTTTAGGAAGTGTTCATGAAGGATTTGGCATGATCACCTCCTTCATAACAGATGGACTTTCAGATTGACCCTGTACCTAACCCAATGCATGTTGCTAGGCCATCTCACTTAGCACCTTTGAAGATTGAAGATTTGTCTAAACACCTTCAGGAGTTGTTAGATAAGGGTTTCTACGACCTTGTGAATAAGCTAACAGACAAGAACCGTGTTCCTTTGCCAAGGTAAACTACTTATTCGGTTAGCTTCAAGTATCAACGTACCTTTGAGAATATTAATCTCCATTTGGAAATCATCAACTTAAAGTACATGAAGATGATATACCAAAGAAAGCATTTAGAACTCATTACAGAGATTAAGAGTTCATAGTTAAGCATTTTAGGCTAACTAAAGCACATGTGCTGTTCACAGACCTGATGAATCGGATGTGTAGGCCATATCAAATAAATTTGTCATAGTGTGCATTAAGGGAATTCTTATTTATTTAAGGACAGAGAGGATTACGAGAAACATGTGGGGACAGTCCTGGAATTGTTAGAAAAGGAGAAACTAAACACTATGTTCTCCAAGTGTATCATATATACTGACCACAAGAGTTTTCAATATATTTTCTATTATAAAGAGCTAAAAATGAGGCAGAGATGTCGAATTAAGTTGTCAGTGTCTATGACTAGAAAATATGATGTCACCCGGGAAAGGCAAGTGTGAGTTCTGATGTGTTGGGTCGTAAAAAAATAGTCAAAACTTTGTGCATCAGTGCATTGAGAATGACTATCCATATGGGTATCAAAACCCACATCGTTTGTACTTAAGTCGATTCAATAAGGGGACTGAATATGCAAAATGAGGCTTTGAGAGGTCGGGACAAACTGTTTGTACAAAAGGACTATGGAGGATTGTACTTTATGAAGAGAATTTTGGTTTTATTTATTGGAATGTGTACAAATTGGTGATGGACGAATCATACAATTTTACGTATATTATTCATCGTGCTGCTAACAAGAGGTACCATGATCGTCAGGACTTGTGTTGGTGTTTTGGAATGAAAAGGGACATAGCAGACTATGTGTGCTAGCTTTCTACTTCTACAAAGGTCAAAGCAGGGCCTGAAAGACCACCTAGGGCGTTGCAGCAACCTAAGATTCTAGAACAAAAGTGGAAAACATTCATGTGGACTTTATTACAAACTAATAATGGGAACGACTAGATTTGGGTCATTGACCATATCTGCCTATTTCCTAACTACTCATGAGGAGTACCAGATGGAAATGTTGGTAAGGATTTATGTTAGTGAAATTATGGATAGAAATGGAGCACCTTTGTCAATTGTCTTTGATCATGACAGTCGCTTCGTGCCACGATTCTGGTAGAGCTTATAGAAGGTGTGGGGAATGTGTCAGTACATGAATACAACTTATTACTCTAAATGGTCTAAGTTAGTTAACTATTAAGACATCCCAGGATATGTTAAGGTCTTGTATTATCGACCTTAGAGGTAGTTAGGATATTCACCTATTATTGGTTGAGTTCCTTTATAACAATAGCTACCATTGGAGCATTATAT